>JADBJO010011742.1:0-10000 GCA_016801955.1 Conus betulinus | reverse complement strand
AGACAGAGACTGTCACTCTTACCAAAAAAGAAAAAAAAAAAAAGACATAAAGGCTTCAAATGGTACAGGGTGCAGAGGGTGGAGGTGGAGTGAAAGAAAAAGAATTTGAGATCGGGGGGAATGAAAACTTGTTCAAAACATTTGATGGAAAATCTGGCCAATGATACCATGTTTTCCCACAATGTGTTCCAAAAACATATTCACATGCATACACATGCATGTCACAGACAGTGACTGGATTTGCTTAACAACACGGAACAGAAATCATCCAGAATCCGCAATTGAACTAAGGGTAGAAAAGCACCCTCTCTAAGCAATCATTCATTTCTAACATTCTGAAATCTGTGCAGAAACATATCAAGTATGTCTTCGGCCGGATATAATTTGTCTTTAGGCAAAAGTCACAAAGACATGAGAACAAACATGTTATAATGTGCTAAAAATGTGAATCAAACACTGTGCAGCACCAAAAACTTAATGCCAAATGAATTCTCATTCTCAATTAAATCTTAGTATTATACTAATGTACAAAATACTAGATTAACTTTCTCTCTTTGCAAGCACATACTATCTTCTCATAAAGAAAAACTTAAAATAAGCGAAAATCACAAAAGATACGTTGTTGAAAATGAAAACAGAGAAAGCAAATGGGATAGCCAGCAGAAGCTTGACAGGGAATGCGCAGTAAATGAAATATCCTGACCTGTTACTCCTGAATAAGTGCCAAAGCAGAAGGCAGTCAATGACTGAGTCAATCATCAGGCTTTTTTTTTTTTTTTTTATACAGCCTTTTGCTCAAATGATACAATTGTACACCTGTCAATTTCAAACCTTTCTGGACTACACCATTTTCACACACATTATGAAGTATGACAATCAGTCTACATGTAATCAACACAGTAAAAAAGCAAGAGCTGAACTGACATATAAGACAACTGCGGTGTGAGAGGAAATATATAGGTTTGTGATTGCACTTTATTGTGTTAGAGTATTTGGGGAAGAATGGTGGGAGGCATGGCATGGGGGGGGGGGGGGGGGGGGGGGGGGGGGGGGGAGGAGGATCGGGAGGTAGAAGGACTGTAGGAGTGGATGTAAGAGTCTTGAGGGTGAGTGTGTGTGTGTATGTATACATGTGTGAGTGTGTGTTTGAGACAGAGAGAGAGAGAGAACGACGAACGAACAAAATATGTGTGTGTGTGTGTGTGTGTGTGTGTGTGTGTGTGTGTGTGTGTGTGTGTGTGTGTGTGTGCTCACACAACCCCACAACACACACACACATGCACATGCACTTCTGCACACACACACACACACACACACACACACACACACACACACATGTGTGCGTGTGCATACACACACAAGTGCACACACACGTATGCACACACACACACACATATAGGCCCGTGCCCACACATCCCTATGCACATGTGCATATTCACAACACACACATACAATGATAAAAATGGCACAACCAATGTTAGGTAAGCACACAAGGTCCGATCAGCACGTTGGGCTAATGCGTAGGTCAGACATCTACTAAGTCATAGCCATGAGACTCTGTTCTTAAATTCTCTCATCTTAGTTATTAATTAATTTATCCATCAGCTTTAAATCATGCGCAGTGTGGTCTTAAACTTAGTGGATGAGGTGTAACGTATATGGACTATTTCACACAGGTACACCTCCTTGATGAAACTGAAACTGTGTGTGTATGTATGTGTGTGTGTGTGTGTGTGTGTGTGTGTGTGTGTGTGTGTGTGTGTGTGTGTGTGTGTGTGTGTGTTTGTACAAGCATGCATGTCAGTCTGTGTGTCAGTGTGTGTGCATGTGACAGTGTGCGTGCCATTGTCAGTCTGCCTGTGTGTGTGTGTGTGCATGCATGTGTGTACATATGTGTGTGAGAGAGTGAGACAGACAGACTTACAGACAATGAGAGAGACAGAGAGTAAGAGAGAGGGAGATTACATGCAAGTGTGTGTGGTGTGTGTGGTTGTATATGTACATGTGACTGTGTGCATATGTGTGTGTGCTCTGCATGTGTGAGGGAGGGGGGAAGGTGTGTGTGTGTGTATGTGTGTGCATATGTGTGTGTGTGTGTGTGTGTGTGTGTGTGTGTGTGTGTGTGTGTGTGTGTGTAAGCGCGCGCGTATGCCAGTCTATGTGTATGTAATATCACAAGCACATGCACGCAAATGTGCATATGTGTATGTATGTATATATGTGACTGCGCATGCATGTGTATATGCACATGATTTATGGAGTTTCTCTTTTCTTTTTTAATAAACATACACAAACACATACACACATACAAGCAAAGCTCACACATACATACACACACACACACACATGCATGCACACATATAAAAAATGTGCACATGTATATATAAATCTATATATATGCACAGTAATACTCACATACACGACACAAAAACATGTGTGCAAGTATGCACATTCACTGTCTAGCATTTTCTGTTTTCTAAATCTGATACTTTTCTGTTCTTTGGATGACAAAGAACATCTACATGTTTCATTACTCAACCACACATCTGTCAATAGAGATTCTGCTGCAGAGTGTTTTTTTTTTTTTTCAAAAACCAAATAAACAGCAACCTGCGTATTAACATGTATTCAACTATAAATATCAATTAGTAAGGCAAACATGCATAAGTTTACTTTGTCACCAACCATTTAAAAATTATGAGAATACTATGACAGATAGTGGAGGAGAGAGAGAGTTGGAGCAATTTGTACAGAAAAGGTGGTGGTGAGGAAAAAAAGCAATGGAAGATATTACTGGGGAAAACAGCACAGAATCCTTTAAAGTAAGCAAAACAAATTATTTCATAATTCAAATTTCTTTGATGACACTGATGACAGTTTCATCTATCCATGTTGAGATTTAAGAAACTGAACACATATTCAAATTATGAATACTTTCCACAACTAAACAGGCTTTGGGTTGGGGAAAGGGTTGAATGAGACATAAAGGTAGAGGGTGGAAAAGAGAGGGACTACAGGGAGGGAGGGAGGGAGGGAGAGAGAGAGAGAGAGAGAGAGAGAGAGAGAGAGAGAGAGAGAGAGCTGTGAGAGTGAGAGGCTGACAGAGAGAGAGAGAAGAGAGAGAAAGAGACAGAGACTGAGAGAGACACAGACAGACAGAAGAGTGAGATAATACAAATGATTATTCCAAATATAACCAAAGATTGGAACAGGAACAGGATACAAAATCTTCACAAAATGCCCACACCCTAACCCACGGCGATCGAGTCTTTGACCGTTGCTTCAATAGACTCAGACTAGGATTGGCGATATTACAGAAAATCTAAAACTGCGTAAAAGTTCCAATGAAAAAGAAACGAAAACAGGGGATTCTCAAAATCTGACAATTCACACCGAAATGCACTAATGCAATGGGACAAAATCTGGACACACTGACTCGCTGACTGAGCTGATTTGCAACACGAACATCGTTTCGTGAAGGTTAAACTGTTGACGGCTTAAGTTTCCGAGAACCAATGCAACGCTTACCTTTATTTGCAACTTCCCAAGCAATTTCAAAAAGCCATCTATTCGCTGCAGCTGCTGAAGCTCCTCTGTCCAGATAAAAATCATCGATATCCGGCTCAACATTTTTTAACGTTCGGAAAAAGCTGCCTCTCCTCCTCAGCGCCATGTCTGCTGTGCCGATGTCAATGGGTCAACGAAATGTGAAGGTCGTTTGTCGCGTCCAGGGATTTTCCGACCTTTGGATGACGTCAGATGCCCTTTGATTGGTGGAGTTTTTGTCCTTTTGTGAGGCCAATCTTTTTGCAGAGAAGAAAAGGGCATGAGACGAAGCGATGTGGCAAGCTCCCCTCAGACGCCCCCCACAACCCCCTCTGACCCTTTCCTTCCCGTTGCCTTATCATTCAGCAAATATCCACCACCACCACCCCACCCCACGGCCACCCCCGCACATTGCCCATCATGTAAGGACCGTCGACCTTCAACCTAGCACGGGATAAGCAGTTGCACAGAGCTTATCTGACCTCCATCGACAGCAATCTTCAGTGATTCGCGCGCAAACGTAAGTACGTGTGTGTGTGTGAATGTGTGTGAGAGAGAGAACTCAGAACTCGGAACCCAACATTCAGATCTCAGAAAACGTTAATTCGATCAAGGATTGTGATTTTAGGCAGAGCCTATTCTTTCAAATTGTCCTTGCAAAGCTAAATTACGCAATGAGATTTCAAGACAAGAAAATGGAAGAAGAAGAAGAAAAAAAAAAAAAAAAAAAAAAATGAAAAAAGGGAGAGAAAAAAAAAAACACACACAAATGATTATGGAATACATGTTTTACACATACATGCATTTGTATGCAAAGGCTTGACAAAAGCATGTATATATTCGTAAACATAAGAGAGAGAGAGTTAATATTAGATGACGCTACCGGCTGTTTCCTGTATGAATTTTATGATAAGTAAGCTCAGCTTTATCGTTACCATCCCTGGAGCAGTCATATTAATGAATCCAAAGAGAGGCAAAAAGGTTATCAGTCATCCTGCCTTTTTTCTGGGCAAAGGGCCAAAGACCAGCCGTGTGTATGTGACGACTTGTCTTGACAACAACAACGACGACGATGACGACGACGACGACGACAACAACGACAAAGGGTTTTAGCGTTGTTGTTGTTGTGTTGTTGTTTTTCTAATTTGTATTTCCAACAATTTGTTGGGACAAAAGACGGTTAAGATGTTTACTCGGTTTTTTTTTTTTTGGTTTTTTTTTTTTTTCCAAACAAATTTGCTCAGACAAAAGACGGTACCCATGGTTTTTAGATGTCGCAGTTGTTTGTGACGGCATGTCTAGACGAATTTTAAAAAGAAAAATTTTTTTAAAAAAAGAAAAAGAAAAGTGTACAATTTTCGTCATAATGAGCCACGACAGTGACATGCATGTCTGAGTGATCAATTACGTCATTCTAGTTGTTTTTTTTTTTTTTTTAACGCATACGTCATTGTTATAATCTGTGTTACATTTTGTATTAGTTACGTTGTATCAGTGTTGTTCCAACTTGCGTGTTAAAATAACTCGGTTCCAGTCTCCGTTCTTGCATTCCAGGATTATTTAAGACGTGACTTCGGGCTTTTTCAGGATTAAAGTTTTACATTGCCCTGAGGAGTGAGGCGCTCTGTGTGTGTGTGTGTGTGTGTGTGTGTGTGTGTGTGATAGAGAGAGAGAGGAGTGTGTGTGTGAGCGTGCGTGCGCGCGCGCGCGCGCGCGCGCGCGCGCGTGTGTGTGTGTGTGTGTGTGTGTGTCTGATAGAGAGAGGAGTGTGTGTGTGTGTGTGTGTGTGTGTGTGTGTGTGTGAGAGAGAGAGACCTTGGTGATTAATTCCATTTTGTAATGAAATGTATCAAATATAACGACAGAAATCAGTTTATGCCGTTGTTACGGAGAATATTGACTCCGTAGAAATTGACCCCCCCGGTTCTTTTTTTTTCTCCGGAGAAAAATGAACCGTTCAGTTTTCTACAGGTTTTGGAGTCAATATTCTACGGAGATTCTACGGTTACGGAGAATATTGACTCCCGTAAAAAAATGACTCCTGTGTCAATTTTGTTGCAGTTTGCAAACTCTGGTAAGTTTTCAGCTCCGTTTGTTTGTCACAGCGTGTTTAAAAAAAAAAAAAAGGAAAGAAAGAGAACAAAAAGCTGTTTTTAGTAAATATTCTACGGAGAATATGACTCCTTCTGTAGAATATTGACTCCCATGGTTACGGAGAATACTGACTCCCGTAAAAAAAATGACTTCTGTGTCAATTTGTTGCAGTTTGCAAACTCTGGTAAGTTTTCAGCTCCGTTTGTTGTCACAGTGTGTGTTTAAAAAAAAAAAAAAAAAAAAAGAAAGAAAGAGAACAAAAAGCTGTTTTTAGTAAATATTCTACGGAGAATATTGACTCCTTCTGTAGAATATTGACTCCCATGGTTACGGAGAATATTGACTCCCGTAAAAAAATGACTCCTGTGTCAATTTTGTTGCAGTTTGCAAACTCTGGTAAGTTTCAGCTCCGTTTGTTTGTCACAGCGTGTGTTTGTAAAAAAAGAAAAAAAAAAAAAAAGAAAGAAAAAAAAAAAGCTTTTTAGTAAACTGCTGGATGGATCTTGAATTAACTTGATGGAATGCTTGTACATGTTTCACATTCATCACTCTCACAAGAAAGATCAGGTCTATGGGTCAAAGGTGAAAGTCACTGGTCACGTTAATTTTCTTTCGTAGCTGTTTCTCGGGGATTTTTCGGGAACTATTGGACAGATCACGAAAGTTGGTGGGTTAGTTGCTATCCACAATTATCACCTTTACAACAACAACAAAAAACAAAAAAGAGAAAAAAAAAGGTATGTGACTCAAAGAGATCGCGTAGCAATGGCCACGTTAATTTTTCTTCACAGCTGTTTCTTGGGATTTATAAAACGGATCTAAAGGAAACTTGGTTGGTTCGTGTATTTCACAACCATAAACCTCACAAGAAAAATAAAGTTTGTGAGTGAAAGGTCAGATCACTCTGGCCATGTTAAATTGCGCGTATGGGCATGTGCTGGCGTGTAAAGCTTTTATAATTGCAAGTGTGTATGTGTGTGTGTGTGTGTGTGTGTGTGTGTGTGTGTGTGTGTGTGTGTGTGTGTGTGAAGATAGTCATGCAGCTGAACAGCTCTTTTAGATGGTTTCCTTCCAAGTGATAATGCTGTTGCTTTAAATCACATATCAAGCAGGCGGTCCTTGAGCAGTACATATGCCTAAGATAACCTGGACCCAGAAAAAAACCCCAATCGGACTCAGAGCTTCATTTTTAGGGCATTGTTTTGTTATTTAATTATTGATTGATTAATTATTATCTGGCGTAGTTTTGATGCCAAGTGTAAAATGTAGCCAATGGTAGATTTTTGGGGACTTTGAAGTCTAACGTATTTATTTGGTCATGTTTAATCATGTCGTTCTCTAATGTTTCATCGTCGTCTGACTGACTTCTTGTTGGAAGTAATATTGCTATTGACAAAGATGGAATGGTTGTGTATCTGTGAACTGGGATTTCGTTGGCTAGAATGTATTGTGACAGTGTAATGTATGTGTGCCGCAGCCTGGTTGATGTGGTCGCGTCGACGTACATGAACTTTTGTGTTTTATAATACGGTGTGTGCGTGTGTGTGTGTGTGTGTGTGTGTGTGTGTGTGTGTGTGTGTGTGTGTGTGTGTGTGTGTGTGTGTGTGTGTGTGTGTGCGCGCGAAACATGAATTTGCAGCCGTGTGTGTCTGTATGCGTACATGTGTGCGTGTGTGCTGGCGTGCACATTGCATGTGCGTGCTTGCGGGTCTGCGTTGCAGCACCAGCAGCAGTAATAACAGTGGTTTGTGTTGTTGTCTCGTACAAGATTCATCTTTGTCATGGCCGATTCCTACATCCAAAATTCGTACAGAGAGAGACAGACAGACAGACAACTAGCTAAAGAGACAGAGGTTGCTGTGGATTTTCAATTTGTTTGGACTTTAGACTACATTCACTGTCTAATAAAAAGCAGGTGAGAAATTTTCCTGGCTTTATTTTGCCTTTCATACAAAAAAAAAAAAAGATTTTTTGTGTGTGTGTGTGTGTGTGTGTGTGTGTGTGTGTGTGTGTGTGTGTGTGTGTGTGAAATATTAGCATTAACTCATTAAAGCAACTCTAGCCATGGTAATGGTCACAAGGTCACGACGACGAACAGATTTTGGTGTCTTTTCAGCGTGGTGGTGCAAAGAACAGGTGCCGCTCGCAGTTGGTGAACTGTCTGGGCCTTCTGTCTTGTTAGCATGACACAATAATTTACTTCACTTTACTTTCGTGACGTTGTTTTGTATGTAGCAAACGAAGATGGTGTGGCTCGAAACTTCTCAGAATTATGGTGTTTGAAATCTGTGCCAGTTTTGCTGTTTATAGACTTTGTTGTTTTTCAACAGATTAACTTTACAACGCATGTAAGCTAACGCAAAAACGCGTGTCAGAAAGAGCAAAGAGCTTTGTCCAAAGAAAAAAGTTGTTTGTCTCTGGTCACACGACCCTACCTAATTTTCCATGCGACCCTAGACTATTTCTCTTATTCTCCTAACACGACCCTACCTAATTTTCCATGCCGACCCTAGACTATTTCTCTTATTCTCCTAACACACACACACACACACACACACACACACACACACACACACACACACACACAAAGCAGTCAAGCTTATATCGAAAGTCGATTTTGTGGAAGACCAAAGTACCATGCTTTTGGAAACTACAGTAAATTGACGCTGGCAGTGACATGCTTTTATTTTAGCTGCAAGTGTACTTCAGGATTGCAAACACAGTTTGAGTCGTCTTTCTCCTTCTTGAGGCAAACCGTTTTCTTCCAACAGAAGTAAGAATTTGTCGTTTCTCTGTGCTGAAAAAAAATCTTTAAAAAAAAAAAGAAGAAAAAATCCGACCTACCCTATTTTTTCAGCCATGTTACCAGAAACAAAAAAAGTACTTTTTTTTGCCTTTGGTAAGGGCTGCGTTGTTTAGCAGAGGTAGTATTATGCAGGGTCTACTTGTAAAGTACTATTGGTTAAAAAAAAAAAAAAAAAAGGGGGGTGGGGGGGCAGGGAGGAGGGAATAGATAGCAAAGACATCAACACGCCGATAAAATAGAAATGGATGATCACTGTACTTATGTCTTGTTCACACCCAGGTGACCGCCGTGTTGATGGGCGTGGACACTGAGTAGCGCTTCGTCCCTGTCTTCTGTGGAAAGAACTCGCAGACTGTTGCCTTGTCTATTCTTGTAAAACAGATCATTGCTCTCAGAAAAAGAACTTCTTGCTGTCTCTTCGAAATTTGTTTTTGTTGTGTCAGTACTCTTTTTGATTCTGTCTGGTATGATCTTTTCTCCGATGTACTTCTTCAGTTCATCTATCTTGGCAGCATCCATGTCGTTCAGAGATCAATCTGAAACTGAACCCCAAGAGAACATTGTCGGAAATTTATTCTGCCAATAATTCATCATTCGAACTGTTCAGTTTGTACTCAAGCCAGATTATATGAACCCCTCGGTGCATTTGCGTAGCACACTGACTGGATTGTTTGGTAGATCCGCGTATTAGTAGTTTCTGCACAGCAATGTAGGTCTCCATGTCGATAGATCTATGTGTAAACTTACTTTATTACTGAGTTTGTAAATGCACAGTTTTTCTGCAGGTTTTGTCTGGTTTCTTTGACTTTTTAAACTTCATTTATTTCATGTTTTGGCTTGCATGTTCTTATGTATTTAGGGTGTGTATGCTTGTATGTCTCTGTGTGTGTGAGTAGGATGCTGATATGGTTCTCAAAAATTGGACAGAAGTTCAGACTATAGTCAATCATCGACCCAGGATCCTTTCAAGCATATTTTATAGTGGAGATCTATCGATCTGCATCATCCTGCACGCTGCGAACAATCTGCGTTAAACAGTGATAGTTGTAGAAAAAGCAGCAGCGTCAGCAATAAAACAAACAAACAAAACAAAAATCCAACAACAACAGTAAAAGTGATGATGATGATGATGATGATGATGATGATGATGATAGGTGCAGTTCCAAATGAATTTAGCCCAAAGCGCCGTGTGCTAACCCAACACGCACGCTCACGTCAACATGTGCATTCACACCAACAGACAATAATAATGACAAACTACTACTACTACTAATGATAATAATAATAATAGATAATTTTGAAATTCATCGACTGAAACAATATACAAATTAATCAACCAGTGTGTTTTATAAGAAGAATATTGGGATGGATGAATAAATATCAAGATACGTATACATACTTACAAATCAAGCATAGTAGCAACTAAAACTGACACAGGAGTCATTTTTCTACGGGAGTCAATATTGTCCGTAATCATGGGAGTCAATATTCTACAGAAGGAGTGAATATTCTCCGTAGAACATTGACTCCAAAACCTGTAGAAAATTGACGGTT
>JADBJO010011741.1:55000-62606 GCA_016801955.1 Conus betulinus | reverse complement strand
CACTTGCCAGTTTCGCTCTTTTCCCCATAAAGTTTGACAAAGTCCAGAGAAACACACCACATGTATTCATCCAAGCTAAGTTTGAAACTGGCATGGTTTTCCTTTCTTCAGCATCAACAACGCAAAAGACTAGAAGGCAAAGAAACAAAAAAGAAAAAGAAACTTTTTTTCAAAGCAAAGGCTACATAGCCCACTTTAGGACAGCCTACTTTAGAAACGGTCGGCTGTGTTTCCGAGGGCAGAAATCTCCACAGAGAACAGCGAGAAGCCGTAGGATCCAACACAACACCCATCGCCAGACCCATCGCCAATCTGCTGACCAACACAGGCCACAAAGGAAGCACAGCATTCGGCATGATGGTGTGTCTGGTGATACTGCCTCAGGGCTGTCATGTCCTGGTCCCGAGTCATTCTCGGGTTCCCCTTTCTGCTTCTTCCTCTGCTCCCCTCCGCCCTCCTCCTCCTTCTACTCTCCATTGCCCCTACTCCGTCCTCTGTTTCCACACAAACCCCTTCCCTTTCCACTCGCCCCATTCCGCCTTCCATCTACAACTTTCCACATTCGTCTTCCACTACCATTCACATTCACCCCCCTCCCCCCCCTCCACTACCACCATCCACCCCCCCCCCTCCCTCTACCACTACCAGTCACTCCCCTCCTTCATCTACCAGTCACCCCCCCCTCCCCCTTCCATTACCATTCACCCTCCCCCCCCTCCACCCCCACTACCAGTTACCCCCCCCTCCCCCTTCCACTACCATTCAGCCCCTTCCCCCCTCCACTCCCATTTACCCCCCTCCCCCTTCGACTACCAGTCGCCCCCCTCCCCCCCTCCCACTACCATTTACCCCCCCTCCCCCTTCCACTACCATTCACCCCTCTCCCCCTTCCACTACCATTTACCCCCCTCCCCCTTCCACTACCATTCACCCCTCTCCACCTTCCACTACCATTCACACCCTCTCCCCCTTCCACTACCATTTACCCCCCTC
Source organism: Conus betulinus (assembly GCA_016801955.1). Lineage (NCBI taxonomy): Eukaryota > Metazoa > Mollusca > Gastropoda > Neogastropoda > Conidae > Conus > Conus betulinus. Next base: position 61,613 of record JADBJO010011741.1, on the reverse strand, counting down.
CCCCTTCCACTACCATTTACCCCCCTCCCCCTTCCACTACCATTCACCCTCTCCCCCCTTCCACTACCATTCATCATCCCCCTCCCCCTTCTGACTTCATCTATACCCTGCCGCCTTCCAGTTCAGCTCAACTGCACCCACCCATGCAGTTACAGCCAACCCCCTTCTCATTACACTCCTAACCACCCCCCCTCCTCCATACAACATGCATGAATTCCCAAACTGCCAAAGACCAGTACCCCAGGAGCACTGGGACAGCTCATGCATGGTCTGAACAAAGCCAAAGCCGCAGTGACCCCCCCTGAGCTCAACACTGTGCATAGTGACAGCCCTGTTGCACGTTCCTGTGAGGATGTAACAGACACGTGGGAACCCGATGGGGTTGGGGACTTGGAAGGCATGCACCAAGCGGGGTGGTCATATCAGAACGGCAGACGTTCTTGACGATAGTATAACTCTCGTTAAACAGAAACTGTCCACTTTGAACCCCTCAGAGTGTGATGTAGAAAACCAGTCCAAGGACCAGTCAGTAACAGTAATAAAGAAACCCCATTCTTCCCCATGGCAAATGTCCTTAGTTAATGAAACAGAAAATATGTCCCCATGTTCTGGCCCCCACACCCGTAGCAGAGTTAAGACTAGACAGCTACAGCTCACTGAGAGTTTTTCTAGGGCCCACCCTAGGAACAATCCTGGACTTAATCGTGGCCAAAATGGCGGTCCCCTTGGTCTCCTGTGTCCCCCTGTTAGTGTCAATAGCTAGGAAACGGTCGTGCTCGTGTCAGTAATGGTAACAAGGATTACCTTTCTTTTCTGATCTACAATATTGAGGGTTTGTCGGCAGTATATGAATCGGAAAGTTAGAAGTTATATTAATCAATTTGACTTTATTGTTTTTAATAGAAACCTTTTCAAAATCATTTCTTTCCTCTCTTTTTCCACATTACGATGTTTTTCTCCCCCCAGGCATACGATTAACTGATGCTGTTACAGCATGCCTATCAGGTGGGGTTGTATTTCTTGTCAGGAAGACCTATGCAAAACTGGTGTCACAAATTAAAGTGGAATATGATAATACAATTGTCCTTCGCTTTAAAACTTCAAACCTAGATATTCTTTTAGTTGGGGTATATTTGCCACCTGTAAACAGCATTTACTATGCACTTACTGAAATTAATAATGGGGTTACACTCCTTGAACAGAGCATAATGGATGTTTATGAAGAAGTTGGTGACTGTCCCTTGATCATTCTTGGGGATTTGAATGCAAGGACAGGGGGTTTGAATGCAAAGGAGTTATCTTTATATGATGGAGATATCAACAACGAGGATGATAATTTCCGTGACGACACATCTTCTCGTGTGTCAAAAGATTACATTACAAAATGATTTTGGTCAATATTTGATTAACATGTGTCAACACTTTGAATTAGCAATTCTGAATGGCAAGGTGAATGCTGGTGATGAGAACGGTAACTTTACGTACATAGCCCATAATGGTTCAAGTATAATCGACTACTGTATTTCCTCCAGATGCTTAATTTCATTGTGCCGTGAGTTGAAAGTAACTCCACGAATAGAATCAAAGCATATGCCTGTTGAATTGAAACTTGCATTCTTAAACCCGAGTCAAAACATGATAGTTCCAAAGATTATAGAGTTCCAAAAGTATGTGTGCGATCCAGTGAAAGAACATGATTTTATTTGTGCGCTTAGATCTGATGCTGTTACTTCAATTTTTGATGACGCTTTTGAACATATTGATACTGATATTGAACTTGCACTGGACAAATTCAACAAAGGTTTATATTTGTCTGGTCAATGCATGAGTAAAGAAATTGTCATAAGCAACACTAAGCGCAGTCCATGGTTTGATTTAGAATGTTCTGTTAAACGTCGCCAGGTGAGGCAGACACTAAGATTGTGCAACAGGGTGAAAGTCAATAATAGCCTTGGTGCTGCTGATCTGAGACTTAATTATTGTCAGTGCAGAAACCAGTACAAAGATTTGCTACGGGATAAGCAGCGGTTACATAGACAGCATGTTTTGCGTATTCTGAGCGAAAACGCCAGAGAGACTCCAAGCAATTCTGGAGAACTCTTAAGTCTTTGAAAAATAGTTCTGCTGTCCCGAACTCGGTATCGAAAACAGTCTGTTTTCAGCACTTTAAATGTGTTTTTAATGATGATCTCACTGTACCTGATCTAAGTTCTCCGGAATGTCAGTTTGACGATAATTATTTTGCTGATACTGTCAGTAATGTTGATTTTCTTGACCAAGACATCACTGAACAAGAGGTTTTGGATTCTTTAAAGGCTTTGAAGAGAAACAAAGCAGCAGGACCTGATGGATTAATTGGAGAATTTTATAAGTATGCTACACCTACTATTATCATTTTTTTTCAAAAAGTTATTTCAATAAGCTATTTGACTCTGGAACCTCTCCGTCTTCGTGGTGTGAAGTAGTGATCCATCCTTTGCATAAGAAAGGAGATGTAAATTCCCCCGACAACTACAGGGGTATTTCTCTCCTAAACATTAGTGCAAAATTATACAGCTATATATTAAACAAACGGTTGACGAAGTGGATTGAGGTTAATAGTGTAATAAACGATGCACAGGCTGGCTTTAGAAAGCATTATAGAACTACTGACCATATATTTACACTTCCTTCTCTCGTCCAAAAGCAACTTTCTAACCACAGAAAACTGTACGTTGCTTTTTCATCGATTTTAAAAAGGCTTTTGACCTGATAGATAGAAACAAACTTTGGTCAGTCTTAAAGAAAAGGGGTGTAAAAGGAAGGATGTTCAACGCAATTAAAAGTATGTACTCTGTTGCCAAGGCCAGGGTTAAGGTTGATGGAGATTTAAACTGATTCTTTTATGTGTCCCGGGGTTTAAAGCAAGGTGAAATATGCAGTCCGGTTTTGTTTTCACACTTTATCAATGAACTTGCAGAGGAAATAATTAAGAACGGTAAGCATGGCATCCCTTTATCTCCAGACTTAATAGAATTACTGATTCTACTGTTTGCTGACGACGTCGCACTGATGGCGTCCACAGTCGTTGGTCTCCAGACACAACTAAACATACTGAGCAGAACAGCAAAGAAACTCGATTTAATAGTAAATTTGGAAAGGTCTAAAGTTATTGTCTTTAGAAATGGGGGACATATTGCTTTAAAGGAAAAAATGGTTTTACAATGGTGTACAACTAGAGATAGTAAATCAGTACAAATATTTAGGTGTTGTTTTCTCTACTGGTCTTACTTTTTCACATTGTCTTGATGATTTGGCATCTAAGGCAAAACATCAGGCTATCAATGTACTGAAACTATTGTGGAAATATCAAAGTTTGTCCCCAAAGTTATTCTTTAAAATTTTCGATTGTCAAATCCAACCAATTCTTACTTACAGCGCTGAAGTTTGGGGTTTAACTGCAAAGCATTCCGTTATTGAAAAAAATTCACCTGTTTGCACTCAAAAGATTCTTGAATATATCTATAAAAACGCCTAATGCATTAGTTTATGGGGAAACGGGAAGGTTTCCACTTTACATAAACACGTATATTAAATGTATAAAATATTGGCTACATATTATTAATATGCCAGACTATCGTCTTCCAAAGAAAGCATACAGGATGTTATACGAGATGCATTGCCGTGGTAAAAACACTGGGCTTCATTAGTGTGTTCTACATTAAACCGCTATGGTTTCGGCTATGTATGGACTAATCAAAGTGTGTATAATGTAAAAGCTTTCCTTAAAGAATTCAAGAATCGTCTCATAGATTGTCATTTGCAGGAATGGCATAGACATATAGAATCAAACGAACGTTTTCTATTTTATTTCACTTTTAAACAGTTCTGGGGAATGCCCAATTATCTGTTTACTTTAAATAACGTAAGCGCTCGTAAAAATCTAATACGATTCAGACTTGGTGTATCCTGTCTGAACTCTCATAGACTACGGCATTCGGATGTCCCCTGTGAAGCACTATGTTGTCCGTTTTGTCCGGGCGAGCTGGAGTCTGGATATCATTTTCTATTAGTATGCCCTAAATATAAAGATCTCCGCGAGCATCACATACCTCCCAAATTTTATACGCGAGCGTCAGCCTTTAAGATGTCGCTGCTACTCGCTAGCGATAAGCAGTCCAACAATGTGGCTGCATTTATTACAAGAGCTTTCGAAATGAGAAGTTAAAAGACAAATGTGACCCCCCCAAAAAAAAATTCGCTTAAAACAGTTTGTATTTGTCGTTTTTGCAACATTTTTCCTGTTGTCATATCTTTGTCAACTCTGTGTGTGTGTGTGTGTGTGTGTGTGTGTGTGTGTGTGTGTGTGTGTGTGTGTGTGTGTGTGTGTGTGTGTGTACCGTACACCTTTATAACTTGTGTATGAGAGCAACGAGCATAAATGCTATTTCATATAGCTAGAAGAGTTAGCACTAAAACATTGGTGAGAATGAACTGGACACATTTTGTATGATTTTGTGGGTCAGTGTTGATGCAACAAAGTATATATTCGAGGCATATTGCCTGATTGTGTTTTACGTTGATTCATCAGGGTATTTATTTATTGATTTAAGTTTGTTTTTTTTCCACCCTCTGTTCCTATTGACACGGGCATGTGGCCCAGTTCAATTAAAGCATTTGTCATTGTCATTGTCATTGTCATCATTGTCTTTTCTCTCTCTCTGATTGAACTGTTAAGAAAGCTGATTAGGCAAATTGCTTTGGGTGTGCCCACGAGCGGCATCTGCCTTTAGTTATATCCGAGCTGTGACACAGGTTACGTCCTTTTTTTTTAGAGCTCCGAACATCGTTAATTAAATCTTATTAAGGGCTGGCGACAAGCTCAAGTAAGCAGCTTGATAGACTATTTTTGATGTTTTTTTCTTCTGTTCCTCCAGTTATAAGTCTGCATTAATCTTTCCTCTCTCTCTCTCTCTCTCTCTCTCTCTCTCTCTCTCTCTCTCTCTCTCTCTCTCTCTCTCTCTCTCGCTCGCTCGCTCGCTCGCTCGCTCGCTCGCTCACTCTCTCTCTCTGTCTGTGTCTCTCCGTCTCTTCCTCCCTCCCTATGTCTCTCTCTGTCTTTCTCTGTCTGTTTCTCTCTCTGTCTGTCTGTCTGTCTGTCTGTCTGTCTGTCTGTCCTGTCTCTCTCTCTCTCTCTCTCTCTCTCTCTCTCTCTCTCTCTCTCTCTCTCTCTCTCTAATGTGCAATTTATCCTCTGTTGATCAATATCAGTTCCATCCAGGTCACGTTCCTCATTACCGATGTCACTAAATCCTAACCTTGGACTGTGCATGCGGGCCGTGCCTTAATGATCCAACCCATCATCTTTATGAGACAGAAAAAGAAAAGGGAGGGAGCGATTTGCACTGCATGAGTAAGCATTTCCTGTCGGTAACTAGCAACAGTGCCAGTAACGATTTCTCTGCAGAGCGAAATGCACAAGTCAAAATCCTCTAATAAAGTCGTGTTAGGTACCAACTCATGTCCTCCACATTCTCATCAACTAGGACTGAACGATTTATGTTATATCTTAAAATTCATGAATTCACATAAACATTTATATATTTCTTTGGAGGAATTCGTCACCCCCCCACCCCCACCCCCCCCCACCCCCCTGTCTCCCCGTGTTTCGCCCGTTACTATTTTTGAACAGAACAGAGGTTGTGTACTTCAGCAGACCTGCCGTGCTTGCAAAAGATAGATGAAGTGTTGTTGACCTTTTCTCACATGCTTTTTTTTTCTTCTTCTGAGGAGAATGCTTGCGACAGAAAATCATAACTTATATAGTTTGTTGACCTCTGACAATAATAGGATAATAACTCTACTGGCTAAATATGTGGCAGAAGCATCAAATGTTAGGAAAAAGAAATGCTCGGTAAGAACTAATGTTTGAGTAATGTTTGAGTTTGTTTTCATGTATTCAGCAAGCATGATGGCCTTAGTAAGAAATGGTTTTCTTTTCTTCACTAGTATAGCTAGTGATGAAACGGACAGTGATGATAGATGTGACAGTGCAGGAAAGTTTTATAACAGTGAATATTTTTGCCTTGGTGATGCACTTGTGTCTATGATCATGTTGTTACTTAGAAATAAAAACTACATATTCATTTTTAGTGACGAAAAAGCACGTCATTATTTTCCTTTTCTTCAGCATGGCTTAAAGCCTCATTATTACCATTTATGTAATCCGATACAATTCATGTTTCTTTGCATTATAAATTTGTTTTTCGGCGCGCTGCAAATATTAATCTACACTCCCTTGACATAAAGGCCATGTAGGCCATTGTCAATAAAACTGGTCTGTCTGTCTGGTCTGTCTGTCTCTCTCTCTCTCTCTCTCTCTCTCTCTCTCTCTCTCTCTCTCTCTCTCTCTCTCTCATGTTCATCTGTGTGCCAAAAAAAAAAAAAGAGAAAAAAAACATTCTATTTCCTTTTCCATCACTCGATTCACATCCGCCTCTGGAATTTTGACATTGATTATGGAACGTGTATCAGCCTAATGTCCGCGTGTCCAATTTTGTGTAGGACTTATCGAAGGTTTTCTCTCTTGTTGTTAGTTCTCTTGTTTTATCATTTGCTTGATTACGAATCACAA
>JADBJO010011741.1:35000-47500 GCA_016801955.1 Conus betulinus | reverse complement strand
CGGCTGGACCCCCCTCCCAACATTGTGTTTACCATCTGAAGTAGAGTACCGCGCGCTATAGGAGAAAGTAACTAACTGAATGATGCATGTAGCAATAACTAGCATCCCGTAGGATGCTGAATGAAGGATGCATGTGGCGAAATAAGCAGCATTCTGTGAGGATAGTAGTGCTAAATACAAATGCAAGTACTTAACAAGTGAAATCCTGTAAAGAAAAGCATTGCTGATGTAAAGATGCATGCAGTAATAGATAGCATTCTGCTGGGGGGGAAATAGTGCTGAATGAAGAATACATGTAATAAGTAGCATTCTGTCTGGGAAATTAGTTCTGACTGAACAATACATGCAGTAGAAAATACCATTCTGTAGGGAAAAGAAGTCCCATAACAATGTAGGTAGGATATCCGTCTATATAGACAACACCTTAAGACGCCTACTTATCCAGAAGCTTGTGGTTCAAATACAATACCGGCAGTGCCATGAAGAAAAAAAAAAAGCTGAGAGCAGAAGAACACCTAGATGTCATGATTTTGATGTGTGAGGAGGTTAGGGCCGAAACACTCGTCTGACGGGTTTCTTCTCTGAATACTCTCAGTCAAGCTCTTCCCAGAGTTTCTTTCTACTGGCCCAAGAACGAAGCCAAGGGAATTTGGCCTGACTTCATGGAGTACATCCCGATCAAACGGAGACCCGTGACACATTCAACAAGTTCAGTTCGTTGCTTAGATCACGCTAAAATGGCTGAACTCAGTTCAGTCAGACTTGGTGGCGAAAGAAGGGAATGCAGTCCAAGGATGAAGCCATGAAGATCTGTTAGAGATCCAGATCACAGGACGGATCCACGATCCGTCTAACCAGACGATCCGTCTAACCAGACTTTTTGCCCAATTTTCACTCAACAAAAAACACCGTGAAGTTACTATCATGAACTAATTAGTGGCTACGCATTGAATTTTTTTTTTGTTTTTTAGTACCATACGTTGCTTATGATATAAACATTGACATTCCACATTTTCCATATTGTACTTAAGGTGCAGGGGAAGTGACTCTGTCCCAATGAAGTAAAAAAAACCGTGGCGGGAAAAAAATAATTACATCTGATTGTCATTATTACCATCATTGTCATTATTGTTATTATTATCATTGCTGCTGTTGTTTTTGTTTTCATTATTGTTGTTGTTGTTGTTGTTACTGCTGCTGCTGTCGTTGACTCTGTACTTATGTGGCGCCTACAGCTGGTTGAATACCCAGCCCAAAGCGCTTTACAACCCCTCTTCTTGTTCACACGACGCGCGCTACGAACTTGGGTAGAGCCGACTGAAGAGCTGCCAGATGGCGCTACATTCAACCGTTTCCTGTGCCATTCAGTCCAATCACCAGTCATTCGATTTTTTCATTCAGTGTTTCGATTATCCACGTATGATGAGTCGTCCATGCCAACGGCTGAACTAGCCATTCATCTGAAAATTAGTGATAGGATTTACGTGTGTGCAAGATGTTATGTGTGCTTTTATGCGCAGCAAACTCTCTTTTTACTCTCATGGAGCGACTCAAAAGGCGGATATCTGAGGCCTGCGTTTTCGCAAAAGCTTTGAAAAGTATTGTTCTTCACGTTGTTCTTGATGTTGCAACTGATACTGAAATCTTATCGTCTGTTTTGTTTTGTTGCTTTTCTCTTTATAGATAAAATCTTAAATTGTGCTGATGATGGAACATTTTCGTCTTTTATTTGTGTTTGTTTGCCTTTTCCTCTTAATAACAGAAATCTTAAACTGTGTTTATTTTTAATTCAATGGATTTTGAAGGGGAAAAAACTTGAAGTTTACCAGCTTGGTGTTGTTATCGTAAAAACAGAAAGGGCCATTCGTTCAGGAGAAGACAAGAAGTGAGTGTTTGTCCTAGGGGAGAGAAGTTCGATGTCTGTTCTGAATACAAAAAATATTCATCGAACGCAAGCGCAGCATCCATTCGCACAATGCACAACACAGAAAGAAAGATGTATTATGTTACAAGTACTCTCTCTCTCTCTCTGATATCTTTTTTGTTTTGTAAACCTTGTGATGAAAATGAGTTTAGAAAGCTGACTCCCCCCCATTTGTTTTCAGTGTTTCCTGTGGCAGTTTGTTTTTTTCCTTCTATTGTGAAACGGTTTGTTTTTAAAGCATCCATATTCTTATTTCTGTCATTTATTTCCTATTATGTGTCTAGTTAATAACTCTTTCCTGCTTCCTTTCCTATAGTTCGATTTTTGTTTTCTCTCAGAATTTTCCTTTATTCCTTTATTTTTATCTTCTTCTTCTTCTTTTATCTTCTTCTCTCTCTTTCTCTGTTTGTTTGATTGATTGTCTGTCTGTCTGTCTCTGTCTCTGTTTCTGTCTCTGTCCTTCTCTGTCTCCGTCTCTCTCTGCCTCCCCCCCCCCCCCCCCCCCCCCCCCCCCCCCCCCCCCTCCTTTCTCTTATTATAATTGACCGGCTTTATAGCTTAAAGGGCGTGATGTAGCGAGCAGGGACCAGTTTGAAAAGTGCAACGTCTTCCTTTTGTTCCATTTCTTTTCCCCGTGTCTTTCCAGCCTTTTTTCCTTCTCCCATGCTTTCATTTTTCCCTCCATTTTTCTCATTCCCCGTCGACATTATCCTCCTGAATTTTAGTGATGAACACACGCCACGCGTTTCGCTTACCAGTGTTCTGTGTCACATTTCAAGTTTCTTTTTCATTGAAGAAATAACTAATTTCTTTGGGAAATCTCTGTGTGTGTGTGTGTGTGTGTGTGTGTGTGTTGTGTGTGTGTGTGTGTGTGTGTGTGTGTGTGTGTGTGTGTGTGTGTTGTTGTTGTTCTTGTGGGGTTGGGGGTGGCTGGGTTTTTTTGTTGTTGTTTTTTTTTTTTACTTGTTTTTCGTTTGAGTTCTTAGATTTCCTGAATAGAAATCCCTTCCTTTCTTTCTAAAAAAGGAAATCCCTCTTGTCTTGGATACGCTCTTGAAGAAATTCCGGTTTTACCGGTGGAGTTTTAGTATCGAAATTTCTTGAAAACATATTTTTGAAAACATCCCTGATTGTTTGGTTGGTTTGAAATCTCTGTGTTTGTGTGTGTGTGTGTGTGTGTTTTTTTTTTACATTTTAACAATATCTCTGTTGTTTGGGCTATATTCCCGTTTTCATCAACAGCTCTCTCAATTTTCTCGTAGAAATCCTTTTAATCTCAGAGTCATTCCAATGTTATTAAAAAAAAGAAAAATTAAAAATAGTCGTCTTCATGACGCACATGTATCATACTTAATCTTGATAGGCACCTAAAAATTATTGGGAAATGGACAAAAGAAGGGAATGCCACAAAACTGTAGGTCAACAATGTGTCGGGATAATCATGGAAGAACATGAGAACGCACTGATAATATGTAGGGCTTGGTTTCCTTATTGAAGGAGGAGATGCAACGCAGGCAGAGCGTACAGGTAGCTGGAGCACTCGATTCGCACTTTGCGGGCGTCACAGGTCTGCGTGCTGTTCAACACCCTTCTCTCAACGCTTTGTATCCTACTCCTTCCCTCTGGTACCACCATGACCACATTCATTTCACACGCCAGCAACACACACACACACACACACACACACACACACACACACACACACACACACCTCTTTCACACACACGCACGCACTCTCTCTCTCTCTCTCTCTCTCTCTCTCTCTCTCTCTCTCTCTCTCTCTCTCTCTCTCTCTCTCTCTCTTACACACACACACACACACACACTCTCTCTCTCTCTCTCTCTCTCTCTCTCTCTCTCTCACACACACACACACACACACACACACACACACACACACACACACACACACACACACAACACACACACACAAACACACACACACACACGCATGCGTGCACACACGCACGCTAGCGCACACGAACACGCACACACACACACACACAGATATATATATATATATATATATATATATATATATATATATATATATATATATATATATATATATATATATATATATTATAATATACAAACAGGCATCCTCCTATGTCTTAGATTGAAAAAAAAGTAGGGCAATATAAGCATTCGTATCTGCAGTGGTAGAGAATTCTGCCTAACTAACAGTATGTGCTTGAGTGGGTGAACCGGGAATAATAAATGTTTGTCAAAATGAGCCTTCAGCCAGCTTATAATCTCCAAGGGGGAGATCATCTCCAAAGGGGAGGAAACTCACTAACATATCATAACTCCTGGTCAGATACCGGTATTATGAAACCTAATTGTTTCTCCTTAGTGACCTCGGAAAGTTCTACGTATTTTTTTTTTCAAACTAAGGCATAAGAGCAAGCTTTGTTTATACTTCAATATTTCTTGCAGTCATTGTAACATCAAACTGCTCTGAAAATTGCTTGAATGGTGCTCAGTGGAATTTTATTAGTTTATTATAGTTCAGTCCCTTGCAGATCCATTCCAGGAACTGGCCCTCAGCACTAGTGTCTTAAGATGTGATATTTTTATTTTTTCTATTTTTCACAAAAAAAAAACGTAGATTATATTGTTGTTTCATAATTTCCTTTGCTTCTTAGGTGGAACCTTTGGTGTATTTTTGAAAATTCAAGAAACATACTATAGTATTGCACAACAGCCTTTTTCTGGGATGGCATTCTGCTTAAAATCTAAACGGCAGAGCAGACAAGTGATATGTAGACATATGTCTGCAGGAACTTTGTCCTTAAGGGCCCCAGGCGATAGGACGTTAATCTCACCGTCAATCGTAGGCAAGTCAGGACTTTCCGAGGTTACCCAGAAGAAATAATACAGATTTCGAGATACCGATGTCTGTCAAGGAGTTATGAGATACCGATGTCTGTCCAGGAGTTATGATATGTTAGTGAGTTTTCTCTTCTTTAGAGATGTTCTTCTCCTTAGCGACTATTAGCTTGCTGAAGGTTAATCTTGAGAAGCGTTTATTATCTCGCATTTACTCACTCAAGCGCATACTGTTAGGCAGATTTATGCACCACTTCAGATACGAATACTTATCTACCCCTGTCTTTTTAATCATTCTAAGACATAAGAGCAAGCTTTCTTTATAATTCAATATTTCTTGGAGTCATTGTACCACGCTGATGCTCTGAAAATTGTTGGAATGGTGCTCAGTTATTTACCCTTGGAATTATAAGTTTATATCATGTGTGTGTCAGTTTCTCTCTCTCTCTCTCTCTCTCTCTCTCTCTCTATATATATATATATATATATATGCGTGCGCACGCACACACACACAATAGAATGTGAAGTGCAGAAAACGGAGGGGGAAGAAATCGAGGTTCGCCACATTATTGATAAAAGCTCTGTATCAAAACCATTAAATGCTATTGAGAGAGAATTCTTCTGTCAGACGGTGAGACTGATCGCCTGATAGTAATATCGTTCGGCTTCAAAGAGGATTCTAAAAACAATCTCTCTAAACCCTTTATTTTGATGATGTTCCACAGAACCTACCCATGGTTTTTTCAAACAACATTGGAAATAACAGTGTTTGAATTGAATTGATTGCTGTCATTTAAGCTTGAATTTATCCATGGTTCAGTGAAACTCTGTCTTTGCCACTCAGAAACGAAAATCACAAGTAGTTGTCACAAGAACCTGGCTGTAAATGGCCCATAGGAACAAGAGGAATCAATGTTGTTTTACCCACGGGACTGTGGTTGGACGACAAGTCAGACTGTGGTGGTGGACGGGGGAGGGCGTCATGAGTGGTGTGGTTGGCGCGGAAGATGAGACAGAAAAGAAAAGTTGCTTTATTGTTGTCGCGGATATCTTCGCACACGGCTTGACAACACGAAGGACAGACCATGGACTCGTCATGTTCATCCGTGAACTTTCAGCTTGCTTTTCGCGTTTGCACTCTGCGTCGAGAGTGATGGATGTGTGTGTGTGTGAGTTATTCGGGCAAATAAATCATCGTCATTACGAGACTCCTTATTGAAAAAATAAAAATAAAAAGATTCAGAGCTCTCAGACAAAAGCCATAAGACAACAATACTTTAATATTGTAACGGACACCTGCATGGTAGACATTATACTCGATCCATGCGGTCCCTGCCACTTACACACATGTGCTGTTAAAGGCCGTTCACATTGAACGAACTGTTGATTCGCGAATCTAGATTGCAAATGAATGACAACCTATAGTCTCTCTCATACAGGAAGCCCGTGGTCCACTATCCAGTTCGCAGAGATTCTTGATTGGGTGTTTGAACAATCTTTGTATGAAGGAGGAAACACAGCCTGCTCAGAAACGCGTGCTGGTGTTCAACCGAGATGTATTGCCTGGCCCACTGAACTTGGAACTGATTTGACTTGGCTGTGAAATGGAATTCAGCAGTTTCTTTGTCCAAAATGTAACTTTTTTGTTTCTAATGCATTGTTAACTTCAATGCAATAATTTGGCAGTACCGAATAAAACTGTTTAAATGCAAATTAAGAAAGTAAGTTTGAACCCTTGAGAGTTATCGTTGAGTTGATATCCTTTATAGGAGAGCTTTCGTGAGGTCACGTCTCTTTGCACAACCCAAACAGTACCCAGAACAGGTTGACCGATCCCCTTTTCTTTTAACCCGTCTACATAGATTTGGAGAAACTAGCGAGCTTCATCGATCATGGATCGCGAAACAAGAGACCAGGCAATTAGGAAGAAATGCAAGACCGCTGAACTTGCAAACTGCGTTCCAGATCTAAAAGTTCATCCAATAAAGATCGGCCTGAACAGTCATGGACCTGCAGGATCAGCTTTCACTGACAGAACTGCACATGCCCCACATTACGGGTTTTTACAATGCACCTTCACACACTTGGTCATGAGCAGTTTGACGCGTTTTAACCCAGCTCCTTCATTTGCAATTCAGTATATTCGTCGCTCTGCGGGTTTTGAAGTCATACACATTTACTGAGATCGATTCTATCACTGAGTCGCCAGCGAAAAGATTCACCTTCTTTGCAAGGCCTGAAGGAGGAAAGATGAAGAAGAATTATTTCCTGGGGAGGGTGAGAAGCAGATAACCTTGATGGATGGCGATTGTGAACTTTTGATACTTTGTTTCTCAGTATGATGGGAAAAGTTTGAGCAATATTACTTCGTGGACTTCACAGGGCTTCAAACCACTAAGGGTGCTACGTGTGTGGGTGTGTTAGTTGTAACATGCTTTCCATTCTGGAAACCCAGTTTGTGTTACCTGCAAACTCTAAGTTGACCATCATTTTTAGATGCGTACAATCATACTCGCTGAATTTAGACATGAAAAACTTGGAAAAAGAAAGACGTTTTTACTTCGCTTATGAAGCCAAGAACATGCTTCATTTAACGCCACCAAGGATGCGTTTTTACCCATGTTTGTTTGTTTCATTGACAATCTGTCTGATGGCAAACGAACACCATAACTGTCATTTTTTTTAAACGTAACTGTGTGTAAATATGGTGATGGACCTAGTGACGAACGCGTTAAGTTTAAGTAAGATCCTCATAGCAATGCTGCTATGACAAATTTGCTACTGACATGACCAGCATGAAGCTACTGTTTACGAGGTAATGGCTACCTACACAGTAATATACTTTCATGGCACATTGAAGTTTTGTAATGATCTTAACGTGGACATTTGGTACTTTCCATATCCGTGTATAAACATGCACTGGGAGTACATCCTTTCAGTTTGTTCCTACTGTTTCCTCCATGGTGGAAAAGAATGTGGCTGAGATCCGCATTGTCACAGGTGCCATTCTAGTTACGTCATAGAAACCTCTTTTTGATAGCCTGACTGATCTGCATTGCCCTATGAATTCATGGTGGTATTGATGGCGAAGGCTGAATACACATTTTTGCGTACACCAGCCGCCGTGTGGCGAAGTGGTTAGCGTCACGGACTCCCGGCTGGGAGGTCGTGGGTTCGAATCCCATCAGAGTCATGTGGGATTTTTTTCTGCCCCGACCAGCTCCTACCCAGAGTTGAGTTTGCTGCGGACTTAGTTGGGAAGACTGGGACCACACAGTCGAGTTTCATCCACTTAATGGATGCGTTTCTGAGTGTTGCTCAAATTTCCTGACCAACACTGCAGGTGCCTGTATCTCTCGGGCCTGGTTGACGCCGGGATATATTATGAAAGGAAGTGTAGAGTACAGCCCTGTCATGTAGTCTCAGACCGAAATGGAAATCCCTAGCATCATCTTAATCATCCTCCTCATTCTCATCGATCGCATAAAAAAAAAATGTCTCAGGTTCTGTGGCCCTTCATGCCCTGCTCTCATAGTGACCTCAATTTCGATGTCCTCTCCACGTCTGTGGTCTTGGTTTGGTTCCGTCGGGGGGGGGGGACATCTGCGAATCCATGAGGGGGGGGGGGGGGGGGGGGGGTCGTTGGACGGACGTGGTGGCGCCCCTCCGGAGGGAGAGCTCACTCACGCCGGCTCCGCGACTAAGCAATTACTGTCGTCAGTAGGGGGCTTAGTAGGTTAGTAGGTCCTGCGTATGTTAGCACTGAACAGGCGCCACTGAACACCACCGAAGTGACTCGGCAGCAGTGCAGTGTCTCCTCCGGTGGGTTGCCTCTTGACGATTTGACATTGACTGCTTCATATGGATTGCCGGTGCCGGGGCTGCGGCGGGGCCGACCGGGCTGTTGCTGTGGACGGGGTGTAGGAATGAGCGGCGTGGGTGCACTGCCTCTGAGGTGGCGCAGAGGCTGGAACGGAACAAAAAACAAACAAACAAACAAAAAAACAAAAAATTTTGCTTACGAGTTCCCCTTTGGTATATACATCTTTAAGCTTGCTTAGATCATGCCCCACCCCCATCCCCCCTTAACTTTTTTAAAACACAATTTTTGTCCTTTCTCTATTAAGTCAGGATTAGTGTGCCTGTGAGTCAAGTTGTGTTTAAAATCCACACGGAATATTTGAAATGTTTGTCTAGATTGTCTGAAAAGAGAGATCATAAAATGTTATATTTTTAGAGCTGCATGCCAGAATTGTCTTTGATGTTCTCAATGGTTTGAACATTTCAAGGAAATAAAGAGGGATATTAGACATATCCCTGGCTTAAACACTATGTGTATTTTGAAAGCGTATGTTCATTATCAACTTCAACGCATGATATAACGTATTGCAATTAGCTGTTGCAGCACTGAAAATATGGACGAAAGGACAGCACTCTACAAAGCTATAACAGTGTGCTTTGATGATGTGAATCAAATGCTTTTAAGAAGACAGCAAATGCCGAAAAAAAGTTTTATTTTCTTTTAGGCATTATGGTGAATGAGAGAGAGAGAGAGAGAGAGAGTGAGTGAGTGTGTGTGTGTGTGGGGGTGTGTGTGTGTGTGCTGTGATGTGTGTGTGATTGTTGTGTGTGTGTGTGTGTGTGTGTGTGTGTGTGTGTGTGTGTGTGTGTGTGTGTGTGTGTGTGTGTGTGAGTGTGAGGAGTGTGTGAGTGAGAGAGAGAGAGAGAGAGAGAGAGAGAGAGAGAGAGAGAGAGAGAGAGAGAGAGAGAGCTGAAGAAATGGTGCTGTCATGAACCTGACAGACACTTTGTCGTTTTGAGATACTTCCAGAAACACACGAGCACATTACAAAATAGAGTGTGAAAATGAAAATATCTCCATTTTGTTTCTAAGCTGGGAAGAGATTGCCTTCTAAAGTCCGAACTGTAGTCATCCTGGTCTGTCACACAAGCCAGTGACCCCAGCAAGTGAACATATATAGCAAAGTTTTGGCAGTTCCATTACAGTCGGTAATTATGTGAAATGTCTCCTAGACGAAAAATACTCGACAGAACTGACACCCGGTTTCAAGGAGGGCAGACATCCTCCAGTGACCCAGTGACTGGCTGGCGGATGCAAATCGAAACGTATAAAAAAGAAAAGAAGGGGTGGGAGAAAGAGAGAGAGAGAGAGAGAGAGAGAGAGAGAGAGAGAGAGAGAGAGAGAGAGAGAGAGAGAAAGAAAGAGAGAGAGAGCCAGAGAGAGAGAGAGAGAGACAGAGAGAGAGAGAGAGAGAGAGAGAGAGGAGGTGGGGAAGGATAGAAGTGGGGGAAATAGCAAAGCAGAGACGCGGAGAAATGAGCTGCAATGGCTCACTTTATTAGCTACATTAGGGCTCTTAAAAATTCAGACAAAGAAGAGGAAGGGCATTTACTTTGTCTCTGTCTGTCTGTCTGTCTGTCTGTCTGTTTGACTCTCTCTCTCTCTCTCTCTCTCTCTCTCTCTCTCTCTCTCTCTCTCTCTCTCGCTCTCTCTGTGTGTGTGTGTCTCTCTGTCTCTTTGTGTGTGCATGAATCGCGGAGTTCAGACCTTGATTCTATGGCAAATGGATAAAGCAATTTTGAGACAGAGACAGAGAGAGAAGAAAAAGATACACCCCAACTGAAATGCCTGCAGTCTTGCCACGCACTGTGCATTCCCGTTAACACGTAAGGTACGTAATTTGCTCCCTGGCAGATGCCATCATGTAATAACCACCGGATGTGACACGACAGAACCGTCACGGGAGCGTTACCATGGGAGTACCAGCCCATATTTCATGACTGCAGAGCCCACCGGCAAAACAAAAAACGCCACCGTCAAGCAATTGCCGTGTGCATCCGGTAGCTTCGCTCGTTGCTGTTCCGTTTGACAGCCGATGAGAGTGCAACTCCAGACACGGCCAAGCTTTCGCCATAAAGTCTTACGCGCTCTCTGAAGAGAATCCCAGGTCACGGTCTTTTTCCCGTTGAAAACGGGACTTTCCCTGTGGTCAGTGAGTCTCTTCACCGTCCTCACCGTCACTGGATCAGACAAGGAAAAAAAAAAAAAAAACACCTGAAGGTGCGGGAAGGACCCAGAGAAGTACTGGATAGACAGACAGACAGACAGACAGACAGACAGACAGACAGATAGATATATAGATAGATAGGATAGATAGATAGGATGATAGATCGGTACATAGATAGATAGATGGATATGTAGGTAGATAGATAGATAGATAGACAGATAGATAGATAGATAGATAGATAGATAGATAGACAGACAGACAGATAGATAGATAGATAGATAGATAGATAGACAGATAGATAGATAGATAGATAGATAGATAGATAACAGAATAGGTATAGGAGATAAAGACAGTCAGATACGTACAGTGCCACAGATGGGTAGCTACTGATTTTTTATTATTATTCCTGATTGTCAAAGTCAACAAACCATCAGCTGCATGCAACTTGGGAAAAAAGAAAAAAGAGGGGGAAGGAGAAAGAAGAAGTCGTACACACTCACACACACACACACACACACACACACACACACACACACACACACACACGCACACACACACATGCACAGGTACACACACACACACACACATGCACAGGCGTTGCACACACAAACACACATTTAGAGACAAGAGAGTGAGAGACAAATTTTACCAAAAAACACAAAACAAAACAAAAGAAAAGCTGTGTTTGTTTAATAGTTACTACTACTACTACTACTACTACTACTACTACTCTCTCTCTCTCTCTCTCTCTCTCTCTCTGCGCGCGCGCGTGTGTGTGTATGTGTATGTTTGTGTATGTGTGTGTGTGCGCGCACGTCCGTACATGTGTGTGTGTGTGTGCGTATGTGTGTGTGTGTGTGTGTGTGTGTGTGTGTGTGTGTGTGTGCGTGCGTGCGTGTGTGCGTTGCGTGCGTGCGTGTGTGTGTGTGTGTGTGTGTGTGTGTGTGTGTGTGTGTGTGACGCTTTTTTTTGTTTGTTTTATTTGTCAGTGCGTGGGGGTTTCTTCTGTTTTTGTTTAGTTTTATTTTTGTTACCTTTTTTTACATTCGGTTGGATAGTGTACCCGCTCTATCGAGGGCTGCCTACAGGGGACAGGAGCAGTGACAGTGCGGAGTCATCAAGCCAACAAGATGAAGGTCACTCCATTCACGAGAGAAATAGAAACCCAGTGGGTCTCTGTGCGTTCCTTTAAAAGAATCATGGCCCCACAGTCGTTCCTGCCGCCGCGAGGTCAGGTGGTTTGGTTAACTGATCTGTGTGTCTGTCGGCAGGATGACACAACAACGACTGAACCGTTGTCATGGAAGCAGGCCAGCTTCATAAGCCTAAGATCGCTGGGGTTTTCTTTTCGGGTGAAATGCTATCATTCTGAATTAAGCTGTTATCCGTGAGGGTCACAAGTATCCTCATTAAGGTCATGGCTGCTTTCCTATTTTCCCCTAAAGATCACACTGGTTGTGTTCCTTATTTTCCCAAGGGAAACAAGTATCAGTGTCTTCCCCCAAGAATCAGAATTGTTCACCGAATTTCCTCGAGGAAATCGGATACTGTTCTTCAGAAAAACAACGGATATAGGAACACAATGGAGATCCGTGGATTCACGATTGATTGCTTTCTCTATTTTGCCGACTTTATTTGCACTTGTCATATTAAACACCAATCATAGTTGGGGGGTTTTCTGTTAAAGACATTGTCCTTGCGATGATCCCTATTTT
>JADBJO010011741.1:27500-30000 GCA_016801955.1 Conus betulinus | reverse complement strand
GCCTTAATCTTCTCTAACCTGATGAAGTGCACATTTACTGTTGGTGAGATAAACTCGGTCCGTAAGCCGCAGTCCTGCCACAACGTTCGGCAACTGTGTAGAAAATCTCTGACGATATACTCTCTCCACACACAACGGCATATATAGCAAATGGTCTCTTTTGAAAGAAAGAGAAAACAAGGGGTGTTAGCATTTGTTTTCGTTATTTTTAAAGAATGAAAGTTACAAGTTCCAAAACAGAATCTGAACGTTCATCACACGAATGTCTTTGATATCAAAGACTATTTCTGATCGCAAACATAATTTGGTCTGTACGTTAACATACGCATGCCTGTTCGGCGATTAATCTAGTAGACATTGGTATCATGCATCCTAGAAAACGAACGTAAATAGTGTTTGGGGCCGCACGCACGCACACACACACACACACACACACATATATATATATATATATATATATATATATATATATATATATATATATATATCCATCCATTCATATGTGTGTGATTTAATATGACACATGGGATGGCGAAATTTGTTTGGAGTTAAAGAATAAAAAACACGTTGAGGTAAAACCAAAACAGTAGAATGCGAATTACAAAAGCTCTTTGAGAATCATATTTTCATCTGGCTTATGTTTAACCGATATTAAGCCAGCATGTGAAATTGGATGTAATGTATTAATTTAATTGCCGAAATCCTCTCAAAGTTCCTCTCTTGGCATGAAATGGAGACATACCACCTATAATCGTATGGTGTTCTCACTGCCAAGAGCTCAAAAACAAAATCCAGCGACATTTTAAAGTGGCCACTGAAGGATAAAGAAGCAATATGGGATGAAAGCGTTGCAAGTAAACAAGTTGCATGAGAGAAAATTCAATAAGTAAAAAAGCAATACGTATAGGGAGAATATTTTTGAACGTATGATTTAGAATCCATTTGAGGATGGAAGGGAGACCAAAAAGTGCCAACAGTCAGAGAGGTCAGTTCTGCTGCTTTCATTACTCGAGCTTTGTCAGTCCCATTAGTGTTGACAGCAGTTGAGACCTGTGTAGAAGACAAGTACGGGTTAATTTCTTCGTCAGTAAAACAGTAGCTTCATATTAGAACAAAAAGGGTGGGGGGTAGATGGTGGTAGGGGAAGAGTTCGCTAAGGGAGGTGGGCTGACAAAGTGAGAATGAAAAAGAGGGCGTTAGAATGTCCCACGTGAAGGCAATAGGGGACACAGAACCATTTATATTGCCTGTCCTGAGTAGACTGTCGTCCGCGTAAAGGGACATATCAGTGGAACACAGTTGATTGTGTGGCATCTCCCTCGGCATCAAATGAGAATAAATCATCAGTAATCTGTAGAATTCTCATCACCAAGGGCTCAAAAACAAAATCCAACGGCATCTGCAAGCTACTGATGAAGACTAGAAAAAAAAAAAGAAAATACAGATAGAAAATAAGTTTTTTTTCAATCAGTAAGGAAAGAGTTGTAAATGTTTTGGAATTTTTTTTGCGCGTGTGGTTGAGGATCCTTTTGGGAATACAGGGGTAGTCCAAAGATGTCAACAGTCAGAGTGTTCAGATCGTCTGTTGAATAACCCAAGCATTGTCAGTGACGTCAGTGCTGACAGCAGCAGCGAATTGTGCAGAACAGCCTTTACGTGGATTTGTTAACAGATGCAGTCTCCCACGAACTGACCAAACAAACACGTAGTGAGGGAAAACAGGAGTGGGTCAACAATTTTCCGTCAGACAATCCTAGATGCAGCTGCAGCTGTGTGGGTGGGTGCGTGGAGGAAGAGAGGGGTGGGGCGGAGCGAAAGGGGTTACAGAGAGAGAGAGAGAGAGAGAGAGAGAGAGAGAGAGGGGGGGGGGGGGGCTGGATTAATGCTGTTGAGTGACGTTATTGAGAAGGACATAAGATAAGAAAGCGAAGACAAACTCTTCACCAACACCCAGACCACCACCATTAAAACACCAAAAAGCTACCTTTCAGACCCAAAGGCCTAGTCTGTTCCCCTCTTTTGGCTATTCCCAGTTTGTTTCTATATATTTCGAGGGTGGTTTTTTTTTTTTTTTTTTTTTGGTTGTGCGTGTTGTTTTTGTTGTTTTTGTTCTTTTATCATACGCTTGCAAGGGTAGATTGAGTCTGCTGTTGCAGTTTTGCAGAGATTCTGCAGAGTTATATTTTCAAGGCGACCTAGTGCTGTAGCGAGCGCACAGTCTGTGCTCTCTCTCTCTCTCTCTCTCTCTCTCTCTCTCTCTCTCTCTCTCTCTCTCTCTCTCTCTCTCTCTCTCTCTTCCTCCCCCCCTCTCTCTCTCCCTCCCTCCCCCTCTCTCTCTCTCTCTCTCTGGTTCGTTCTCCTCAACCAGACTCTGGGGGTCACACGGTGGGTAGATTTATGGGCTGCTTTGCGGCCCCGATGGGATTAGGCTGTGTGGCGTGATGGTGTTGGTGCGGTGCAAATTCAACTTCCCTTTCCTTCCTGCCATCCCTGCAACCCC
>JADBJO010011741.1:10000-20000 GCA_016801955.1 Conus betulinus | reverse complement strand
CCCACCCCCACCCCCCTCGCCCAACCATCAGGATTTCCAAAGGCTTACGGACGTGATGTCGAGGTGGTTGCCGACAGTAGAGACCACCATGACCTGTCAGTCGTAGAGTGTGGAGCTAGGAGGGAGAGGACTTCAATGGGCAATTCATGGCAGTCATGACTCTCAGGGGGAAGGCCAAGAGGCTAACGGAAGAGGTGGGGCGATTGACGCCAACAAAAATCAAGTCTGGAGGAAATCGACAGCTGAACTGACGACTAGGATAAGTACTTTGGAGCGTTTTTTTAAACGGGCGGTTTGCAAGGAAGATCCAAACATAAGATCATGATTTCTTTTCCCGGCATCGAAATAAAGACAACATAAAAAATAATCCAGAAGTGTAGGCATTGAGGACATGTTAATAGACGAACACGAACTACCCAGGAAGTTGCGTTCGAGTGAGTTCAAACTCACCAGTTATTACCAGATGCTGTTTTTATTATGACAAAGTCGGAATTTGGAATGGTAAACGAAAACCAAATGGCAGTAGTGTTTTCATAGGTGAAGATTTCTCACCTCTTGTGCCTGACGAAAGACGTAGACTGTCTCCTCATTTAAAAGCAGTCAGGACAAATGGCCAGAGATGCTTTATGGTCTCCGAACATTTTGTCATCGAAATCCAAACAATGATTTGGATCCCAGTAGAACGAAAGAAAGAGGCTGTGTAGGCTGTGGGCCCGATCCCAGGGCACACAGAGAACCAAAGAAAAGTGCAACAACAACAGGCAGAAGCTTCGGAACATTATTCAGACTGCTGCAGTAATCTCCCGGGAACCTCTGCAATGTGTCAATCAGGTCCTGTGTCAGTTCAGTGGCCATTGGTCTGTCTATTGCCCTTTGCCGCTCATCTCTGTAGGGTTGTATGGTGGACGGATTAAGGAGTTGTATCGTACATGGGCTAGGGTACGTACGTACGTACTTACTGCTATGGCGTGAGCGTCCTTGTGCTGTCTTATGTTAATTATGTTATGTTAATACCAGGCATTTTCTGGCGTTCCTGTGCCCTCGCCATTTTGTCTCCTGCTGTTTTCTTTTTTACGCCCTGTGCTCCTCACTCACCTTACCCCCCCCCCTCTCTCTCTCTTTCTCTCTCTCTCTGTCTCTCTCTCTCTCTCTCTCTCTCTCTCTCTCTCTCTCTCTCTCTCTCTCTCTCTCTCTCTCTCTCTCCCACCCCGATGAAGCAGAAGCAGTAACAAGGGAGAGAGGGAAGCGGGAATACCTGTATTGAAGAAAAAGTCTATGATACAGATATTTTTCGCTGTGGTGGCACCTTGCAGCTCATCCTCAATTCCACAGACTATACGGCTGTTCTCAGACCCCTGCCCTCGTTAGGATCCTTCACATCTATCTTCCCCAAATCTCTCTTCTCCCTACAGTGCACGTATGTCATCATGTCGACTTCCTGAGTCACAGTCGTTTGGCTTCTTTGTTCTCTGTGCAAGACGTAAAAAAAGCAACTCGAAACATTTATGCACTATCTTGATTTTTTTTTCTGCGACAGGTTAATCAGAAGGCCGAGTGTGTCCGGCAAATTCCAGAATGTCGTCTCATGGAAAGATGGCGAGGGCTGTTTGTTTGTTTGTTTGTGTTTGTTTTGTTTTGTTTTCCTCCTCGATATTGTTCAGCGTTTTGGTAGGAGACGATAACCAATGCTGGGCCGTGTTGATGACTTCCTTGTTGACCTTCTTTGCTGAGCTGCTCCCCACATAGAATGGACAAAGAATAAATGAAGAGGTCTTGCTTCTACCAATGGCTGTCCGTTCATCGATGTTCACACGTTGTCGGGTACTGTGGATGACCACTGTGCTTTACCCTGAGATCACGTCCATTCCACATGCCTGTGATTGATGCCTTCTTTCGCTCTGGTGATACTAGACACTCCCTGGAGTTCTTCCGTTGTCTCCGTCTCTCTGTGTCGATCTCTCTGTCTGTCTGTATTGTCTGTCTAGCTATCTGTTTTTTTTTTCTGTCTCTCAGTCTATCTGTTTGTCTCTGTCTGTCTCTGTCTGTGTGTCTGTCTGTCTGTCTGTCTGTCTGTCTGTCTCTCTCTCTCTCTCTCTCTCTCTCTCTCTCTCTCTCTCCTCTCTCTCTCTCTCTCTCTCTCTCTCTCTCTCTCTCTGTGTGTGTGTGTGTGTGTGTGTGTGTGTGTGTTGTGTGTGTGTGTGTGTGTGTGTGTGTGTGTGAATGTATGTGCAGTCGTGAGTGTGTACTTGCGTGTGTATGTGTGTGTGTGTGTGTGTGTGTGTGTGTGTGTGTGTGTGTGTGTGTGTGTGTGTGGCACACGCATGCGTGTATTGATCTCCAGCGAGCAATCGTAAAATGTTAAAAAAAAAAAATCACACACACGCACACGCGCGCGCGCGCATGCACGCACTCAGGTACGCACGCAAGCATGCATTCGCACATATGCACACACACACACACACACACACACACACACACACACACACACACACACACCATATATATATATATATATATATATATATATATATATATATATATACGTATAACACATATACAGATCTAATCATATACAAAGAACACGTCATGCTGGGAATGTCTGGTGGACCAAAGATTGTGAAGAAGCTGTAGCTCTAACGAAGCTTAAATACAAGGAATATGTTAAAAAACAAAAGTGAGGAAAACCATCAAGAAATGAAGAAAGCAAAGGCACACTCTAACAGAGTTACTGCAAAAGCAAAGCGACTTTACTGGTCATCATTTTGCGCAAGAGAAGTTTCCCAGCATAAAAATCTTCAAAAGGTATGGGAAAAGTTTCAAGTTATGAAAAAAAGGGATAAATATTCCAATATATCCTATTTAATTTGGAGACTGATAAATTCCCGACTCCGTATGAAAAAGCCGAAGCTTTTTTTTTTTTTTTTCTCCTGTCAGGACTGTTCACAGAATACTGTTTTACGCTCACCTTCCTGCAAATCCCCTTCCAGACCTCTTCCACCCCACCTGCCTACTGACGTCAATCGCCAATATCTGGTTAATTTGAAAAGCACAAAACACCGCCTGATTCTACTTTAAATGTAATACTTTCAAAACAACAGAAATGACACAACATTTTGTTGTTTCCAAGGACAAACAAACACACCAGAAACTATGTTAAATTTATACACTTTTTCTTCTACAGAACAGAAAAAAATAACCGACATGATTTGCAAGAAGTATTTATTTTTTTTATTTACTTGTAGAGAAATGTACAAACGGCAAATGTGTACAGAAAGCATTACTATAAACAGCAAATAGGTCAGCAGTTCTTATCTTACATGAACAATTTACAAAGCAGCATTAATTTTACAAAATAAACAACAATCCCAATCTAACATAATAGTACAAACCAAGCACAAAATGTGTCTACACTGTCAGTGTCACACATTCACCTTCTCACTGTTTTGAAGTGTTGTCCTTTTTTTCAGAATTCATAATCAGAGAGAGAGAGAAGAAGAAGAAGAAGAAGAAGAAGAGAGAAGAAGAGAGAGAGAGAGAGAGAGAGAGAGAGAGAGAGAGAGAGAGAGAGAGAGAGAGAGAGAGAGAGAGAGAGACAACCCTAGATTCCTAATTTTTTTTATACAGAAGCATAGGAATCAACGTCAACAGTACAAAAATTACTTGTCCAAAGAAACGACGGTTGAATTTTAGCTGCCACGCTCTTGCTCGAAATTATTATAATGATCGCTCTTCAAGTTTACCCAACATGAGAAAATCCTAGGCAAGACTACACACATACATAAACGTGATCATGCGAGCACGCACACACACATACCTCAGTTTTCAATCAAAAGCTTATAACTATGCCATTTGTTATCAAAATCAACATAGTTCATATTTGTTTTCGCAATGCATTTTTCTACTTGATATTTGATTTGTAAATATTTCCTGAAAACAGGAAACAGAGAAACACACCTTTTCAGCTCTGGATTTGTATACAAAACTTTGCAGACAAGATAATGTAATCGAATATGATGTCAGTTTTTAAACCGAGAGTCAGTGCCAAACAGGACAAGTTCCTTTGATAATATAATATCAGGTATACAAGAGCAATTGTCCTTTAAGAAATTATAAAAGATCACTCCAAAAGCGTGTTGTCACGTCGCGCATGTGAAGAATAAATGATCTATGGTTTTCCTTTTCACACTTACAAAACGTGCATTTGTTATTTTCAGCGATATTCATTTTTTCAAGGACAATATTCGTAGCCAGGATCCTGTGAATTAATCTCATTTGAAACATTTCAGTTTAATTTCTTTTATTTTTGTGTGTGCGAAGAAATATATTTTTTCCAGTTCAATTCTTTACCTATTTCATTGTTCCATTTCGCACAGCACCTTGGTTGTGCGTTATCTTCATTTAAGATATCATAATAAAGTCGAGCTCCTTTATTTACACTCCATATGATACTGAGAGCTTTTTTTAGTGTTCTTAGGTATATTGCTAGTCAATCTGATATTCTTCGTTCGAATATATTTTCTGACAGATTGCACACAACCTAGATATAGCATGAAGTTTGTTTGAACAGCATGCTTGTGCCTGAATTCTTCGTAACTCATGAATGACCCCTGTTTGGTCTACCAAATCTGCAATACGATATACATCTTTGTCTACCCATTCCTTGAAACATATAGTTTTCCCCGTCTAGTTTAATGTTTTTATTGTAAAAAATGTTTTCAGCCAAGAATTTCGCTGGGATCCTCAATACTTACTTTATTACCAAAAATTTCATACGCTTGGAAAGTGTCTTTCCAAAAGGCATTAGTCTCTTTTTGGTTAACTGGTAAAGCATAGCCATATTTCTCAAGATCTTTTTTTAAAGGATACATTTTTGTATCACAGATTTCCATTTATGATCGCTAACTTTAAGTTTTCTGATCCATGTAAGTTTTAATGCCATTGTCATGTGCTTAAGTGAAGGTATTCCTAATCCTCCGTTTCTTACATTTTTTACTGTTGTTTTTTCGGGCTATCCTATCTTGTTTGTTATCCATACAAATTGAAAGCATTGCTTTTGAAGCTTATCCATTAAGCTGTTTGGTGGGTTAGGTAGCAGGATCCAAAGATATATCAATTTGAGAGAGATCAATGATTTTAAAACGGCTACTCTGCCAACAGGTGTAATAACTCTCTTACTCCAGACGTTTGATATAATGATTTTATTTCGAGAAATTTGTCATTGTAATTCAGTTCCACGCAATGTGATAGTTCTGGGGTAAACCATATTCCAAGGATCTTAAACTGTTTTTTGGATTCCAGTCTATTTTTAGGTGGGCATATATCTAGTCTTTGAAAACACTTTGCTTCCCAGCCAAACTGCTTGTTTTTTCGATATTCATGTACAACCCAGATACTTTTGCAAATTTGTTTAAAGTCGCTATTGAATGTTCAAATGATATTCTGTCCCCTTCATTTGTCAACTGTGTATCATCTGCAAACTGAGACAGCTTGTGTTCAGTTTGGTTAATATGTATTCCCTTAATGTTTTTATTTTCCCTGATCATATAGCTAATATTTCTGCGGACAATATAAATAAATAGGGAGATATGGGGTCACCTTGTCGACAACCTCTTTGTATTTCAAACCATGTTGAGCTCTGACTGTTTACTATTACGGAGGATTTTTAATCCCCTTATGAAAGGTTGTGATCCAGCGACATATATCTTTACCAAATCCAAATGATTTTAATGTCTTCAACATAAATTGCCAATTCAAGGAATCAAACGCCTTTTCAAAATCTATGGAGATCAGCATGCCTGGGAGTTTCTGTGTTTCTAAATAATGCATTAAATCATAGATTAATCTAATGTTGTCCCCTATATATCTATTCGTCATGAACCCCGTTTGATCCTCATTGATTAATTTAGGAAGTACAGTTTTGATGCGATTAGCTATGCAAGAAGACCCTATCTTATAGATAACATTGAGCAAAGATATTGGTCTCCAGTTTTTTATTCATTCTTTAGACTTGTTTCCTTTGGGGATGCATGTAATTATTCCTTCTTTTTGCGTATTGGATAATTCTCATTTTTTTGAAACGACTGGTTTTTAAAGCTCTAACTACAAAAACACCCAGTTGTTTCCAGAATACTTTAAAAAATTCCGTTGTGAATCCATCAGAACCAGGACTTTTCCCATTCTGCATGTTTTTAAGAGCACATCCTGCCTCCTCAAGTGTTATTTCTCCCCTCAAGCGATTTTTGTTCTCCCTCTGTTAATTTTGGTATTTCTTCAATCAAGTCCATGATCTCACATTCTTCCACTTTCTCTCTGTGTACAGATTTTCATAAAATGCTTTCACTTCCATCAAGATTTCATCAGATTTGTGTACTATTCTGTCATCTGTTACTAATTTGGACATATGTTTACTAACGAAGTGTCTCTTTTCCAAATTACAAAAATATTTAGTTACCTTTTCACCCTCGGCCACCCATCTTGCTTTTGATCTTATTAAAATTCCCTGCATTTTTTCATCTCTTGACGTGGCTATTTCTCTGCTTAAGCAATTTAATTTCTGCATGTCGTCCTCGGTTTATCTTCTTTTTCTTCTGTTTCCGCTATTTAACGCTCTAAACTGCACTCCTTTTCTTCCTTTGTTTCTTTTTCATTGTTGCGTATGCAATCGTTTTTGCTCGGATTTTCATTAACAAAAAATCCAAGAAAACGTTGACACACTGTTAGCTGTATATCAACTTTAGACAGATCTTTAGGGTGTGCTTTGTCAAAATGAGCTGCAGCATATTCTTCTGTAACGTTATCAATTACCTCGTTAATTTCATCTAAAAAACTTACGATCTCGGAGCAGAGAATTATTAAATTTCCCAATATGTCTTATGAATGGTTTGTTTATCAAATTCTAATTTTAAACTAACCATGGAGTGATCCGATCGATATCCATATTGAATATCAGGATCTTCCACATAAAAAATCAGATATTCAGAAATTAAGAAAAAGTCTAATCTACTTTGTTTTTAGAGGGTTTATCTTTCGCCAAGTGTATCTCCTGCTATCAGGGTTATATTCTCTCCATGTATCTGATAACTGCAGTTCGTTCATCATGTTCAGAACTGCATCCTGAGCTTTGGGATTATTGTTATGTTTATAATTATCATAATCAATGGAAGGATCTAATACAAGGTTCCAGTCTCCAACTGCTATGATGTTACGGGTTTTAAAACTTTCTATAATATTTTTCAGGTTTAAACAGAAGTCTGGGTTGTCTCTATTAGGTCCGTATAGGTTAACAAGAAGCAGATCATGTTCCATATATTTAAACAGAATAATTATAAAGTTACCATCTCGGTCTCTGTGTATCTTTTTTTATCTTAATTCAAACGTGTTATTGAACATAACGGGTACGCCTCTAGAACTAGAAGTATTAGAAGAGAAAAAACATTTATAGCCCCATTCCGATGCAACAATGTGTTCAGATTTCTTATCATCAAAGTGTGTGTCTTGTAGACAATAAATTGAGTGTGATTTTTGTTTGAGATACTGGAATACGTCGCGTCTTTTTCTGATTATTACTAATCCTTGGCAATTTAGAGACGCGATAGAAATGCTACCCACCCATGACTAGAATTGACATTTGACAATAATCGACAAGTATTACTTACAGAGAGCGGTGGCTTTGAAGACAGACCTGTTATCTTAGCACCGGACAACATTCTTTGCAAGATGTATAACATTCTTTGCAACCTATCAATATTGCTAATGTATATACTGACACGGGTTGTATACATATAAACATGAGAAACAAAACATTGGAAAAATCATAAATAAAGCAATGGTAACAATGTTAAAAGTGTGCACAGCACCTGAAGTCTTCACTTGAACGCCGTTCGTTAACCTGAGTTACAAGTCCTGATAATTCACATTCAAATGTATATAATGTTCTATCTTATGTGCCAAAAAGGACAAAAAAAAAAAAAAAAAAAAATCACAAGAAAAAAAAAACACCACAAACAACGTGTACATAACTATACAGCATACAAAAGCAACACATCACATTGGAAGCCCATCCCCTTCCTTCGAATGAACATCATCACATCACCAAAAATCATCAATTCCATATCGCCCCCCACCCCCCCCCCCCCCCCCCCCCCGTCACCATCCTTCGTCTGTAACACATCTACGTCACCAAACCACCATTCTCCCTACCATCGACCCGCCACCTCCTCCACTCTGTACATCCATAAACTGGCGCAAAAAAAAAAAAAAACAGACGAAAACTAAACCTGCTTGAGAACAAGTCCGTGCACAAAGTGTTCATCAATCAATTTAAAGAGTGCGCCAGCAAAGCAAACAGTTGCAGATGATAAACATGATAGTAGTAGTAGCAGAGGTAGCAGTAGTAGCAATCCTAAGGAGCCACAACAATAATGATGATAATGAATAAATAAATAAGAGAGAGAGGGAGAGAGAGAGAGAGCGAGAGAGAGATTGAGGCGGGAAAGGACAGCAGCAGCGACAAGGATGGGAAGGGTAGATAACAGATTCTCTCCCAGACTGTAATAAAGGCACACCACACCACCCCATTAATGGGGGGGGGGGGGGGGGGGGAGAGGGGGAGAGAAAAGGGGGGACAAAGGGTGGCTGCGACGGCACAAAGCGTCCGCAGAAACAAAGCGTCCGCACGCGGACACCCCGCCCCACGCGGACACCCCGCACCGCGAACCAATATCCAAAGCGCCCGCAGAAATCCCGCGGACACCCCGCCCCACGCGGACACCCCGCACCGCGAACCAATACCCAAAGCACCCGCAGAAATCCCGCGGGCACCCCGCCCCGCGAGGCGACATGTCTCAACCCACAAGAGCGGACCAAAGCGTCCGCAGCCGCCCCAACCCCAGCGCGAGCAGGCGAATGCGCACGCACACCCCCACGCGCGCGCGCACGTGAGCGTAATCTAAACTTTGTGCACTGTGGCACAAAAAAAATAGTCAACAAACTTTAAACAAACACAAACAAAAAAAAATTAAGATGCACACACACGCGCGCGCGCGCGAAGCCGAAGCTTTTGTTAATATGTTTTTTCTAAGACTATGCGCCTGGAAAGCCTTCCGCACGAATGCAGACAACATCGGGAAAAGCAAAAAAACAGAACTTTATGATGAACCAGTTCCAAATAAGGTCTATTTCATAAGTGCACCCATAACCACACAAGAATAAAGGATGCCGTCTCTTTTAAATGCAATAAAACATCGTCAGTAGTGTTGGACGGTATTTCAAATCAAAGGTTACAACACATGCCAAAAAACTTTTTTCTTTTTTTTATTAAAATATTTCAAAAGATTTGGATAGATGGTCTTATGCCATTTATTTGAAAACAGTCAATAGTAATCCCAATTATAAAGCAAGGAAACCTGTCACACAACATCGACAGTTATCGACCTGTCGCTCTGACTTCTCCTGTTGCAAAACTTATGGGAAAATTGTATTTAATTAACTTACCTATTTTGTAACAAAAATCATACAATACCAACTAATAAAGCAGGCTTTATAAAGGAAAGATCTACCACTGATCATATCGTAAAGTTAACAACTCAAATCAAATATCAGTTTGCCAGACGGAGAGTGTTCTGGCTACGTTCTTTGATATTAGAAAAGCCTTTGATAGTGTATCGCATGCTAGATTGTTATACAAATTAAAGTCGATTGGGATTTCAGGTAATTTTTACAGTTATATTAAAGAATTTCTAACACAAAAAAGTTTACAGGTCAGAGTACAAAACACATATTCCAGTTTTAAACTATTGGATATGGGTATTCCTCATGGTTCTGTAATAGCTCCAATGCTATTTAATATTTTGCTGTATGATCTTCCGAAACATGTAACTAAAAATGCTACATTTGTACAATATGGCGATGATCTGTGTATGTGGATATAATACTAGTATGAGAAAAAAAAACACACCCAAAAGAGCAAGAAATTACCACAGAAAACTTTATCAGGCAGAGC
>JADBJO010011741.1:0-2500 GCA_016801955.1 Conus betulinus | reverse complement strand
GAAATTTTCAACACTGCAACAGCACACAACAAACACAACAATCCACACACAGAACACAACCCTCAGCGCATCACAGACACGCACTCATGCAGCGCACAAGATCGCACGCAGACATAGCAGATCGACACAATACAAACTAAAAGACAAAAAGACGAGCAAGAGTTAGAGGCTCACCGCTACGCCAACTCAGAACACCATACTACACGTCCAAAGCCACTGCAGCGCGGAGCGGGTAGGCGTGCGCATGCATGAGCATTCCGGCACTATGTGTCGCTCTAAGCTCGAGCAACAGCCGACTCACCGTTGCCGCTTACACGGGCACCACAACAAGGAGTGGACACGCAAGAAAAACAAAGCTACAACGCACGGTCAACGCCTGCACACAATACAGTCGGGGTATGCGGTGTGCGGCATA
The DNA here is from genome assembly GCA_016801955.1 of Conus betulinus. Lineage (NCBI taxonomy): Eukaryota > Metazoa > Mollusca > Gastropoda > Neogastropoda > Conidae > Conus > Conus betulinus. Next base: position 2,085 of record JADBJO010011741.1, on the reverse strand, counting down.
AAGTAAACACACAAGGGCCTCACAAAAACAATCTGACACAACAGCGACACTGCAGCGGGTGACAGCCGCACACACACACACACACACAGCACACACATAACACACGAAACAGCAGCGCTCGACAGAAAGAGCATACATGAGAGAGAGAGGAACGGTGAAGCAGTAGATTTGGTCTGGAGAGGAGTGGAGCCTCGAAAGAAGAGATGGAGAGAAGGGGTGGACATAGTGTCTAGCACAGCGCCGAGGACACACGGCGGACTCTCACAGTGTCACTGACAGTGGTGCAATTATCGAGAGGGCGTGCGAAGAGAGGAGTGCTGGAGGCGAGGGATAAGGCAAGCGCGTAATACCTCAATGAAAGAGAGTGGGTTGTACCACCTTCACTAACTGGAGGGATCTAATAATCGTAAATCGTTGAAGTAAACATACGATAACGAGAACGTTTCATCATATACAGGTGAGGTCGGAGGGCGGTGGATTATCTGCGGGTGTGGAAGAGTATCTGGGGTAGAAAAACGATACAAGGAAAAGAAACAAAAAACAGGGGTGTGAGTGAAGGAGTAATGTGACTAACAGTTAAAAAGTCAGAGATACAGAGATAAATCAAGGTACGAGCACCGCTTTCACGACTTCAGAGTAGGTTTTGTTACGCGGTAAGGGTACAGGCTCAAAAAGGAAAGGCCCAAAAACACCACCACAGACACACCACACCACACACACCACACACACACACCCACACTACAAACATGCACGGACACAACGAGCATGGTTGCTCTAGCACACACACGCTGACACACACACCACACACACACACACAGCGCACACCTTACGCACGCACGCCTGCAAAGCGACACACACCGCACACCCCAACACACAACAATACCACAGAGCACACACACAGAACACACCACCGCAACAAACACCACAAGACACTCCGCAGGATCCCGCGTGCCTCAGGTCAACTTGTTGGGGCACACCCAGCGCCCAAGCGCTCCGCGCAGAGCATCCCCCACCCACCTCCGCCACGGACACCCCAACGCCCAACCACATACTACACACAACTCCACACCACCACCAGAGGGTGACTACGCAGCGCTCTTCGGTCTGCTGCGCGGACCCAGCGCGACCCGCCGCACGCCTCATTTTACACTCACACGCCAATACACACCCGCCACACAATGGTTGAATGAGGGTTGTATCCAAAAAAGGTACTGAGTGAATCGGGACAATGACTACACAACGTGTAAATTCTTATGCACCACCGACGACAACAATAACTAAAAAAGAAAACAAGAACTAACACCAACCGCTGTCACGGGCAAGCAGCCAACGAAATCCGGACGGCAACAATACCAGTCAGTAACCGGTCCGGAACTCCTACAAGCGCAAAGCAGATGAAGAAACAAATGAGTTACTAAGAGGGACAAATTCCCGAGGTAACCATTATATTGCACAGGGTATGTCCGCATCTGGAATCGCAAGTGGTAGTAGTGGAGACGAAGCGGGTGTGGCGAGCGAAAGCACACCCACCCACACAGCCAGAGCACACCACACAACACAACACCACACACAACCGCGACAAAACAGCACACACACGCTCCCATCGACAGAGGGGGTCGAGGCGGCACACTCTGTCTGCGCGATCGTACAGGTACAGTGGAACACACGGTTTCTGAGCGGTATGCAGTCGGCATCATCGAATAACATTCCTAAAGCACTGACATCACAGCGAGACAGCAATAACTACATATACACACGTGCAACTGGGAGCAGAAGATGCCTTTATGCGCATGAGTCCTAAAGATATTCCGCGAGACAGCATTAAAAAAACAGACTACCAAGATTAAAAAAACAGTCTCGTATACCGGGGCTCCTGCGTTGAGCCGCGGCACACACACGAATCACCGGCACCAACCCTGACGGGCGCGCCCACTGGCCACAACAAAAACGCCCCTCGCGACCATCATTATCCACCATTTCCCTTACTCCTTGATGCCCACAGAAACCCCTACAGAAGAGGAGAGAGAGACGAGAGAGAGAGAGGAGAGAGAACAGAAAGCAGAACAACAGGTCTGCCAGACAAGC
>JADBJO010011740.1:41680-62612 GCA_016801955.1 Conus betulinus | reverse complement strand
AAGAATTTCCAAGCCTCCTGTTTTTTGGTCTAACTTAGCATTACAGGCCACCTCCCCCCTTTGTCTTTCCCCACACCCCCAATTCCCCTTTTTCCCCCCCCCTTCTTGCGACTCCCTCCTCCACTCCCCCTACTTTTTTTTACCTTTTATGTGTTTCCTTCCTTTCTTATGTTCACTTTTTAGTTCTATCTTTCAGTTCGCCCCCCTTTCTTTTCCTATTTTCCTCCCCCCGTAATCCCACCCACTTCTCTAGCCGCTCGCCCCAATCGCCCTTTTTTTTCCACCCACCGCCCCCCAACCCCCCGAACTCACTTTCGCCCAGGTGAAGCCACGATAACTAACCAGGCCACCACGCACGCGGACGAAGTTACTCCCTCATCCTGTCTGAAGGGGAACTAGTCTACCTTCGCAAAGGGAGGAGAGAGGGATAGTTGCAAGACGCATGGAAGCCTCAACTATTCCAGGTCATCACGCGGCCCTATGACACGACGCCAACGTGGTACGACCACTGGCTGGAGGAATCGACCGCACGGTCAACAGGAAGGACCTGCTGCCAGCCACAAAACCCCAGAGGAAGACGAGGGCGAAGACCCAATTACACCCTCCTGCACGGGAAGAAGACTCCAACAGCGATTCCGAGGAAGACTTCACAATGATGAACATTCCCCAGACTCCTGAAAAGAAGAAAACCAGTTGTGCTGACCTACACCGGTTCGGCTCCTAGAAGATCCCTAAGACTTGCCAGCAAACCAGTAAAAGTTTTATTCTGAAAATCCAGCAATTTTCGTTTAAAAACAAGTGCTTAGAGTAGAAAGTTAGGCATTCTCCAGAAAAGAGAGACGTTTGGAGAAAGAAAAACGTCAGCAAGATCAGAAGTAGAAAAGTTAGGCATTTCTCTTTCATAAGCAGAAAAGAGACATTTGGAGAAAGAAAAAGGAAAAGTCGGCAAGAACAACCACCTCAGCAAGAAAAAACTTTACTATATTTTTGAAACCTTATTCTGCTAAAAGTTTAATTCTTATTGACAATGTCTATTTTATAACAAATCTTCCATGGAAACATATCAATATATTTTTCATCTGTTGTGTGTAGTTTCGCTACAGAATGGCCGAGAAAGAAAGAAATTCTTTCTCCCTGTTCCCGTTTTGATTGTCAGTGCCCTTATTTATATAATAAACGCACTAGAATCAAAATCTTCCCTGAAATGATCATAAGTCGTAAAAGTTCCTTTTGTTAAACTATTCCTTCTTCCCCTTGATTCAAACTCGCCTTATTTATGAAATAACACAGTTTGAATCAATGCCTTCAATTATAATTTCATAAAGGAAACACAAACCCCATTCCCCTGATTCAAACTCGCCTTATTTATAAAATAACGCAGTTTGAATCAATGCCTTCATTTTGTTCCTTCTTTCAGTTTGCCTGTTTAAACAACAACGCAAGCCGAATGAAAAGGCATGTCACGTGAATAATCGAGATTTTCCCTTCTGTTAATATTTGATTATCATATTGCCTATTAAAAATAGCGACATGAGTCTAGTTGTCCTGATTTCTTTAAAAGAAATAAGAAGTATTAAATATACTCGATTGTGTTCATTCAAGGAGGACCTTGAATAATCGAGAGAGAGGGGAGGGGGAAAAGTGTTAAATATTAATTTTCTTTTGAAGGGCCAGTAAACCTAATCCAGGAAATTGATTAGAAGTGGTTATATACCCATCCTAGCACCTGTCCCAACTTTCGATTCCATGAGGGCATTGAAAAAACGAGTAGGGGGCAAATGTGGAGAAGTTAAGAAAAATTACTTACGATTTTTTTCAGCCATTATTACAAGAGAAAATTACTCTTAAAGAAAAACGAATGACGTCAAAACGCTCTTGAATCATAAAGATCAGATTGTAGATCCGAAATAGAATATGTTTCCATGGAAGATGGGTGTAAATATAAATTGCATCGAAACAAGCAAACATGAAGTTGTTTTTTTTTAGGCCGAACATAAATCATTCATCAATAACGAAAAAAACATCAACGAAGAAGAGAAATCAATTATTTGGGAATATTAATTTTGTTACAGTTGCTAAGGTTTAGTTGCTACGATGATTTACTTGTTACATTTTGTTTTAGGAAGCAAATCATCGGAAACTTGATTAAGTTTCGTTTAATAGTTGTTAATTAGAATTAGATTATTATACTGAGTTTATCGATAGTTTGTTATAGTATTATTTTGACTTCGATGTCATGTTGGTAGGATGATGTTGTAGAGATGGTCATTAGATTTGTTTCGGTGTTATGTTGTTAGGATGATGTGGTAGTGTTGGTCGTCAGATCGATTGACGACGAGCATGTATAAAAGGAGAGTGTGTGTGTGTGTTCGTGGTTGTTGTTCCGGGGTTGTTCTTGCTGACGGGTTCGCGCTGACAGATGTTTGCTGACCATCCTTGCTGACATAAAAGAGAGAAGAGAAACATCAATTTTGGTCTGGTCATTTTCTGCCCGGCTGACCTGAGCGATGGCTGCTTGCTGTCTCTGCTATCTCAATTGATCCGCAATACACAGCAGATTTTGTCTGCATGAAAGGTCTGTGTAAAGCGGCAGGCACGAAGATGAGATTGAGCATCCTGCACATATAAGATCGAGTTTAAAATCTTGATTTCGATCGGGCTCTTGCCTATGCCCTAAGTCCCACTTTGCCACAGATTTTTTTTTTTTTAATGTCAAGTGGGGATTGTAGATCATAATATAGAGGTAAGCCTATATTGACAGCAGACCAGACTCAGTAAGTCGGCTGCAGTCCAGACCAGCTTAAGATTATGGACATCATTGAAGAGATGATGACCACTGGCGAACCGCAAGATCAACACAACACTGATGCTGACGACCAGTTCTAGCAACACAGCAATCCCTGCAGACTCTACAAGCTACGTAAATTTTCAGGCGATGGCGACGTGGACTTCGCCAGAGAGGTGAGCCTCATCCTGCAACTTCAGCCCATCCCAGACCGCTTAGCGGCAAGCTGGCTTCTTAACTCGCTTGACGGACGAGCCAAACCAGAGATCCTGACACGGGACGCTGGGAGAGATCACCTCAGCAGAGAAGATCATCAAGATCCTTGAACAAGAATGGGGGGAACAAAAACATCGTTCAACACTGACGGCGACCTTCTTCAGGCGACAGCTTGGTAAGGGCGAGTCTATAGGCAAATACGCATCTACACTCCGCATGCTGTGGGGTCAAGATCTACGAGGCAAATCCTGACGCGCCTCTCGAGCCAACATTACTTCGGGAACGCCTTCGTCAACGGTCTGCACCCAGCATCCTTGAAGAGGGACATGAAGCGGTTTACAAGGAAACATCCCCGAGCTACCTTCATAGAAGCGACAAAGGAAGCACAACGATGGATGCGGGAAGACTCCATCGCCGAGAATGCCATCCAACAGACATCACTGGGCCCCGACATGCTGCAGCGGCTGGAGGAGAAGATATCGGCGCTGACTCTGAAGAAAGAAGCCCTTCAAGCAACACCTGCATGGCAGCATAGAAGCAGCATGTCAATGCCCCTAGAAGTCGGCAGCAAGCCAGCGACGTCCCCTCCCAGAACTGACGCATCCACCATCAGCTTTCCTTCACCACACCAGCAAGTTTCCCAAAGGCAGCAAAGACAAAATCAACAGGGCTACAGGATGCAGGGAAACGAGTAACCCACGCTGTTATGGAAAATCAGGCAGCGGAGCGGAAGAAGAAGAAGCAGACACCAACAATAGAAGTCAAGTTCGCAGCAAAAGGCTGCGCGCATCGAAGGAAAGAAACGAAGACTAACCTCGCCGGAAGATGTCCGACGACTGAAATCAGGATAAACGGCAGGACGACACAGGCTCTCGTGGACACGGGCAGCGAAGTAACGACTGTCACAGAAGCTTGGGCCGCAAGAAACCTCAAGAATCTTCGACAAGAAGATGGCCTCGTCAAAATACGAGCAGTGAATGGGATAGAGGTGCCCTACTCCGCCATCTACTTGGTCGACATACGAATCTTCAATACCCTCTGCTCAAATACCCCGGTCTTCGTAGTCAAAACGCCTACGGAACCATTTATGAGGGAGAAGAAGGAACGAGTCCCAGTACTGCTGGGAATGAACGTTTTGGGACCCTGCCAGAACGACGCTTCAAACCTTCCAACACTTCAACTCTCAGCTGAAGAAATCAAGAAGATGTCTACCAAGGGCATCGCTCGTACGATCTCCCGTCAACACATCCCTGCCTTTTGTATTGCGACAATCAAAGTCTCAAGCCCGAAGACTGACTACATATCCCTGATGGCTTCACCATCGACGCAACCACTTCCCCAAGGCCTGCTACTCGTCCCCACACTGCTCGACAACCACTGGGTAGTCACGTTACGTCCGGATGGCAAACCTGACACATGAGGACAAATTCCTGCCTGCCAGAACTCCAGTAGCTGTCCTAGAAGCTGTCAACATACATGAAAAAAGGGCTTTGATCCAGCTCAACGTCAACGAACTCATCGTACCAGAAGTCGCTGCTGAAAAAGAAGAAAGAGAGAAGACAGAGGCAAGCAGCAAAACAAGAAAGCCCAACATCCTTACTCCAGACTTCGATGGCACTGACAGACAGAAAAAGAAGCTACAGAACCTCCTTGAAAAAGTACTCCGATTGCCTTCATGGCTGACTCTACAGACCTGGGCTACACTGATGCAGTGATACATCGACGGGATGAAAAAACCAGTGGCTCAACTATATCGTAGAATTCCTCCCCATCAATTTGAAGAAGTTGAGAGTCACCTGAAAGAACTGCTGAAGAAGGGCATCATCACTGAGAGTTACAGCCCCTACGCCGCACGATTGTCATCGTCCGGAAGAAAAGACGGGTCCATCCGACTTTGCGTCGACTACCCCAAGGTGAACTCCAAAACCATCAGAGATGCCTTCCCTCTGCCCAGAATCCAAGAGTCTTTCGACGCTCATGCTGTGGGTCAGGTCACAATGCTTTTCCACCCTGACCTTGGCTCCGGCTACCACCAGGTAGCCATGCACCCTGACGATCAACACAAGACGGCATTCACACACTCCAGTGGGCGTCTTTGAATATACCAGAATGCCAATGGGCCTCTGCACGGCACCAGCCACGTTCCAGTGACTGATGCAGTCTACGATGTCCGATTTCATGTTCCAGTTCCCTCTTGGTCTACATTGACGACCTCCTGATCTACTCGAAAAACCTTTGAAGAACACCTGGAACACCTGCCCCGAAGAATCAAAGAAAACGGGACTCAAGTTGAGGGCAGACAAATGTCAATTCCTGCGACGCCAAGTCATCTACCTGGGCCACGCCATCTCTGCTGAAGGGGTATCCTGCGAAGACTCCAAGGTACGGGTTGTCAAGGAATAGCCAGTCCCCACTACAACCTGTGAGCTCTGCAGTTTCCTGGGTTTCGCCGGCTACTACCGGCGGTTTATCCGAGATTTTGCCAAGATAGCCGGTCCCCTCCACGACTTGTCTCCGGCGACAAAAGCAAGAAGAAAGACGCCAACATCACCACACGCTGGGCCCAACACCATGAGGCAGCTTTCAGAAGACTGAAGACCGCCATGACGTCAGCACCTGTCCTGGGCTACGCAGACTTCACCAAGCCTTTCAACCTGGAGACTGACGCCAGCCACGATTGACTGGGCGCCATCCTCTCAAGAGCAATATGGGCAATGCCAGGTCCTGGCCTATGCGACCAGAAAGGCTACGTCAAACAGAAAAGAATCAGGCCAACTACTCTAGCATGAAGCTAGAATTCCTCGTCATGAAGTGGGCTGTCACCGAAAAAATTCCAGAGACTACCTCCTGGGCTCCAAGTTCGTCGTCTACACCGACAACAATCCCCTGGCCCACTTCAAGACAGCTTCCCTGGGCGCCTTAGAGCAAAACGCTGGGCTGCTCAATTAGCCCAGTTCGACTTCGAAATCAAGTACCGGCCTGGCAAGACAAATCCTGCTGACGCCCTCTCCAGACTAACCCCACCACGGAAGATGAAGCCCCGCTGCTACTCCTGTCCACCCCAGAGATTGCTGCCATCCAAGAGACGGACTGCAGAGTCATGCTTATACCGGAACAACACCCCCTGATGCAGAAGAAGACGCTGGCTGAAGTACGAGCAGAGCAAGCACGAGATCCAGTCATCGCCCCAGTCCTGGCAGTATGGCCGAAAGAACCCCCCACAAGAGGAAACCGAGATCTTCAAACCCTTGCCAGCAGCACCCACGACTCTTCTTGGAAGACAGGATCCTCTACAGGAAGGTCGAAGATCTGCAACACGGGTCCTGCCGACAACTGGTCCTGCCCAGCACGATGAAAGAAGTCCTGACCTCCCTTCACGACGACATGGGTCACCAGGGAATCAATCACATCATGGGTCTCTTGCACACACGAGCGTACTGGCCGGGCATGCACGGGACGTGGGGACGTCACATCTCCAACTGCCAGAGATGCACCCTGGGGCAACATTACAAGACCTTCACCACGTCAGGAGAGCTTCAAGCATTCGCGGCCGTTAGAAGTCTTGGCCATAGACTTCACCAAGTTTAGAAAGCTGCCAGCGACGGCCGAGAAAAACGTCCTGATAATGACAGACGTTTTCTCCAGGTTCACACAAAGTGGTACCCACCACCAAACCAAGAAGTCTACACTGTGGCCAAAGATCTAATCAAAGAATGATTCCTGGAGTACGGAGTTCCAGAACGCATCCACAGCGACCAAGCGCGAAAACTTCGAGTCCAACCTGATCGCCGAGCTCTGCACGATGTACAACATTAAGAAGACCCACACGACCCCTACCATCCCCGGGGCAACGGGCAATGCAAGAGGTTCAACCGCTCCATGTTCAAGCTCCTTCGTCCCTCAGCCATGAAGAGAAAAGGAATTGGCCTGTCCACTTGCCGGAACTGGTCCAGCAGGCCTACAATAACACGCCCCACGCGACCGCGGGTTTCGCACCACATTTCCTACTATTCGGGCAGCACCCAAGGCTCCCAGTGGATGACATCTTGGGCAACGACAACCAGCCAGTTCAACTCGACACCTAGGTCAATCTTCACCAGGCTCGCCTCTATTATACGGAGTTTATCGATAGATTTTATAGTAGTATTTTTTTGCTTCGATGTCATGTTGGTAGGATGATGTTGTTGAGTTGGTCGTTAGATTTGTTTCGATGTTATGTTGTTAGGATGATGTGATAGTGTTGATCGTTAGATCGATTGACGTGGAGCATGTATAAAAGAAGAGTGTGTGTGTGTGTGTGTGTGTTCGGGGTTGTTCTTGCTGATGGGTTCGCGCTGACAGATGTTTGCTGACCATCCTTGCTGACATAAAAGAGAGAAAAGAAACATCAATTTTGGTCTGGTCTCAAAATTTTCTGCCTGGCTGACCTGAGCGCTGGCTGCTTGCAGTCTCTGCTGTCTCTATTGATCCGCAATACCCAGCAGATTTAGTCTGCATGAAAGATCTGTGCAAAGTGGCAGGCACGAAGATGAGATTGAGCATCCAGCACATATAAGATCGAGTTGAAAATCCTTGATTTCGATCGGGCTCTTGCCAATGCCTAAGTCCACTTTGCCACAGATTTTTGGTGTCAGAAGTGGGGATTGCGGATCATAATATAGAAGTAATCCTGTATTGACAGTAGACCACACTCAGTAAGCTAGCTGCGGTCCCAGACCAGCTTCAGATTATGGACATCATTGAAGAGATGACCACTGGCGAACCCCAAGATCAACACAACACTAATGCTGGCGACCAGTTCCAACAACACAGCAACCGCTGCAGACTCTACAAAGCTGCGTAAATTTTCAGGCGATGGCGACGTGGAGGACTTCGCCAGAGAGGTGCGCCTCATCCTGCAACTTCAGCCTATCCCACCGCTTAGCGGCAAGCTGGCTTCTTAACTCGCTCCACAGACGAGCCAAGCAAGAGATCCTGACACGGGACGCCGGAGAGATCAACTCCGCTGAGAAGATCATCAAGATCCTGAACAAGAATGGGGGGAACAAAAACATCGCTCAACACTGACGGCGACCTTCTTCAGGCGACAGCTTGGTAGGGGCGAGTCTATAGGCGAATACGCATCTACACTCCGCATGCTATGGGTCAAGATCTACGAGGCGAATCCTGACGCGCCTCTCGAGCCAACATTACTTCGGACGCCTTCATCAACGGTCTGCACCCGGCATCTTGAAGAGGGACATGAAGCGATTTACAAGGGAACATCCCCGAACTACCTTATAGAAGCGACAAAGGAAGCACAACGAAGGATGTGGGAAGACTCGATCGCCGAGAATGCCATCCAACAGACATCACTGGGCCTCGACATGCTGCAGCGGCTAGAGGAGAAGATATCGGCGCTGACTCTGAAGACAGAAGCCCTCGGGCAACACCTGCATGGCAGCATACAAGAGCAGCACATCAATGCCCCTAGAAGTCGGCAGCAGCCAGCGACGTCCCCTCCCAGAACGCATCACCATCAGCCTTCCTTCACCCACCTGCCAGTTTCCCAGTCTACACGGACATGCTGGTGGTGCCAGCGCAAGGGACACGACATGCTGGTGGTGCCAGCGCAAGGGCCACGTCCAAGCAAACTGCCGTGCAAGACAGCAGTATCTCCAAAGGCAGCAAAGACGAAATCAACAGGGCTACAGGATGCAGGGAAACGAGTAACCCCCGCTGTTATGGAAAAACCAGGCAGGGGGGGGGGGGGGGGGGGGGGGGGGGGGGGGGGGGGGGGAGGTGGTGGGGAGGAAGAAGAAGAAGTAACCAACAATGGAAGTCAAGTTCGCAGCAAAAGGCTGCGCATCGAAGAAAGAAACGAAGACCAACCTCGCCGGAAGATGTCCGACGACTGAAATCAAGATTAACGGCAGGACGACACAGGCTCTCGTGGACACGGGCAGCGAAGTAACGACTGTCACAGAAGCTTGGGCCGCAAGAAACCTCAAGAATCTTCGACAAGAAGATGGCCTCGTCAAAATACGAGCAGTGAATGGGATAGAGGTGCCCTACTCCGCCATCTACTTGGTCGACATACGAATCTTCAATACCCTCTGCTCAAATATACCCCGATCTTCGTAGTCAAAACGCCTACGGAACCATTTATGAGGGAGAAGAAGGAACGAGTCCCAGTACTGCTGGGAATGAACGTTTTGGGAACCCTGCCTGAACAACGCTTCAAACCTTCCAACACTTCAACTCTCAGCTCAAGAAATCAAGAAGAATGTCTACCAAGGGCATCGCTCGTACGATCTCCCGTCAAACACATCCCTGCCTTTTGTATTGCGACAATCAAAGTCTCAAGCCCGAAGACTGACTACATATCCCTGATGGCTTCACCATCGACGCAACCACTTCCCCAAGGCCTGCTACTCGTCCCCACTGCTCGACAACCACTGGTAGTCACGTTACGTCCGGATGGCAAAACTGACACATGAGGACAAACTCCTGCCTGCCAGAACTCCAGTAGCTGTCCTAGAAGCTGTCAACATACATGAAAAAGGGCTTTTGATCCAGCTCAACGTCAACGAACTCATCGTACCAGAAGTCGCTGCTGAAAAAGAAGAAAGAGAGAAGACAGAGGCAAGCAGCAAAACAAGAAAGCCCAACATCCTTACTCCAGACTTCGATGGCACTGACAGACAGAAAAAAAGAAGCTACAGAACCTCCTTGAAAAGTACTCCGACGCCTTCATGGCTGACTCTACAGACCTGGGCTACACTGATGCAGTGATACATCGACGGATGAAAAAACCAGTGGCTCAACTATATCGTAGAATTCCTCCCCCATCAATTTGAAGAAGTTGAGAGTCACCTGAAAGAACTGCTGAAGAAGGGCATCATCACTGAGAGTTACAGCCCCTACGCCGCACCGATTGTCATCGTCCGGAAGAAAGACGGGTCCATCCGACTTTGCGTCGACTACCCCAAGGTGAACTCCAAAACCATCAGAGATGCCTTCCCTCTGCCCAGAATCCAAGAGTCTTTCGACGCTGTGGGTCAGGTCACAATGCTTTTCCACCCTGACCTTGGCTCCGGCTTCCACCAGGTAGCCATGCACCCTGACGATCAACACAAGACGGCATTCACCACTCCAGTGGGCCTCTTTGAATATACCAGAATGCCAATGGGCCTCTGCACGGCACCAGCCACGTTCCAGTGACTGATGCAGTCTACGATGTCCGATTTCATGTTCCAGTTCCCCTTGGTCTACATTGACGACCTCCTGATCTACTCGAAAACCTTTGAAGAACACCTGGAACGCCTGCCCCGAAGAATCAAAGAAACGGGACTCAAGTTGAGGGCAGACAAATGTCAATTCCTGCGACGCCAAGTCATCTACCTGGGCCACGCCATCTCTGCTGAAGGGGTATCCTGCGAAGACTCCAAGGTACGGGTTGTCAAGGAATAGCCAGTCCCCACTACAACCTGTGAGCTCTGCAGTTTCCTGGGTTCGCCGGCTACTACCGGCGGTTTATCCGAGATTTTGCCAAGATAGCCGGTCCCCTCCACGACTTGTCTCCGGCGACAAAAGCAAGAAGAAAGACGCCAACATCACCACACGCTGGGCCCAACACCATGAGGCAGCTTTCAGAAGACTGAAGACCGCCATGACGTCAGCACCTGTCCTGGGCTACGCAGACTTCACCAAGCCTTTCAACCTGGAGACTGACGCCAGCCACGATTGACTGGGCGCCATCCTCTCTCAAGAGCAATATGGGCAACGCCAGGTCCTGGCCTATGCGACCAGAAGGCTACGTCAAACAGAAAAGAATCAGGCCAACTACTCTAGCATGAAGCTAGAATTCCTCGCCATGAAGTGGGCTGTCACCGAAAAATCCAGAGACTACCTCCTGGGCTCCAAGTTCGTCGTCTACACCGACAACAATCACCTGGCCCACTTCAAGACAGCTTCCCTGGGCGCCTTAGAGCAACGCTGGGCTGCTCAATTAGCCCAGTTCGACTTCGAAATCAAGTACCGGCCTGGCAAGACAAATCCTGCTGACGCCCTCTCCAGACTAACCCCACCACGGAAGATGAAGCCCGCTGCTACTCCTGTCCCACCCCAGATTGCTGCCATCCAAGAGACGGACTGCAGAGTCATGCTTATACCGGAACAACACCCCCTGATGCCGAAGAAGACGCTGGCTGAAGTACGAGCAGAGCAAGCACGAGATCCAGTCATCGCCCCAGTCCTGGCAGTATGGCCGAAAGAACCCCCCACAAGAGGAAACCGAGATCTTCAAACCCTTTGCCAGCAGCACCCACGACTCTTCTTGGAAGACAGGATCCTCTACAGGAAGGTCGAAGATCTGCAACACGGGTCCTGCCGACAACTGGTCTGCCCAGCACGATGAAAGAAGTCCTGACCTCCCTTCACGACGACATGGGTCACCAGGGAATCAACCACATCATGGGTCTCTTGCACACACGAGCGTACTGGCGGGCATGCACGGGACGTGGGACGTCACATCTCCAACTGCCAGAGATGCACCCTGGGGCAACATTCCAAGACCTTCACCACGTCAGGAGAGCTTCAAGCATCGCGGCCGTTAGAAGTCTTGGCCATAGACTTCACCAAGTTAGAAGCTGCCAGCGACGGCCGAGAAAACGTCCTGATAATGACAGACGTTTTCTCCAGGTTCACACAAGCGGTACCCACCACCAACCAAGAAGTCTACACTGTGGCCAAAGATCTAATCAAAGAATGATTCCTGGAGTACGGAGTTCCAGAACGCATCCACAGCGACCAAGCGCGAAACTTCGAGTCCAACCTGATCGCCGAGCTCTGCACGATGTACAACATTAAGAAGACCCACACGACCCCCTACCATCCCCGGGCAACGGGCAATGCAAGAGGTTCAACCGCTCCATGTTCAAGCTCCTTCGTTCCCTCAGCCATGAAGAGAAAAGGAATTGGCCTGTCCACTTGCCGGAAATGGTCCAGGCCTACAATAACACGCCCCACGCGACCGCGGGTTTCGCACCACATTTCCTACTATTCGGGCAGCACCCAAGGCTCCCAGTCGATGACATCTTGGGCAACGACAACCAGCCAGTTCAACTCGACACCTAGGTCAATCTTCACCAGGCTCGCCTCTATTATACTGAGTTTATCGATAGATTGTTATAGTATTATTTTTGCTTCGATGTCATGTTGGTAGGATGATGTTGTAGAGTTGGTCGTTAGATTTGTTTCGATGTTATGTTGTTAGGATGATGTGATAGTGTTGATCGTTAGATCGATTGACGTGGAGCATGTATAAAAGAAGAGTGTGTGTGTGTGTGTGTGTTCGGGGTTGTTCTTGCTGATGGGTTCGCGCTGACAGATGTTTGCTGACCATCCTTGCTGACATAAAAGAGAGAAAAGAAACATCAATTTTGGTCTGGTCTCAAAATTTTCTGCCTGGCTGACCTGAGCGCTGGCTGCTTGCAGTCTCTGCTGTCTCTATTGATCCGCAATACCCAGCAGATTTAGTCTGCATGAAAGATCTGTGCAAAGTGGCAGGCACGAAGATGAGATTGAGCATCCAGCACATATAAGATCGAGTTGAAAATCCTTGATTTCGATCGGGCTCTTGCCAATGCCCTAAGTCCACTTTGCCACAGATTTTTGGTGTCAGAAGTGGGATTGCGGATCATAATATAGAAGTAATCCTGTATTGACAGTAGACCACACTCAGTAAGCCAGCTGCGGTCCAGACCAGCTTCAGATTATGGACATCATTGAAGAGATGACCACTGGCGAACCCCAAGATCAACACAACACTAATGCTGGCGACCAGTTCCAACAACACAGCAACCGCTGCAGACTCTACAAGCTGCGTAAATTTTCAGGCGATGGCGACGTGGAGGACTTCGCCAGAGAGGTGCGCCTCATCCTGCAACTTCAGCCTATCCCAGACCGCTTAGCGGCAAGCTGGCTTCTTAACTCGCTCCACAGACGAGCCAAGCAAGAGATCCTGACACGGGACGCCGGAGAGATCAACTCCGCTGAGAAGATCATCAAGATCCTTGAACAAGAATGGGGGGAACAAAAACATCGCTCAACACTGACGGCGACCTTCTTCAGGCGACAGCTTGGTAGGGGCGAGTCTATAGGCGAATACGCATCTACACTCCGCATGCTATGGGTCAAGATCTACGAGGCGAATCCTGACGCGCCTCTCGAGCCAACATTACTTCGGGACGCCTTCATCAACGGTCTGCACCCGGCATCCTTGAAGAGGGACATGAAGCGATTTACAAGGGAACACCCCCGAACTACCTTATAGAAGCGACAAAGGAAGCACAACGATGGATGTGGGAAGACTCCATCGCCGAGAATGCCATCCAACAGACATCACTGGGCCTCGACATGCTGCAGCGGCTAGAGGAGAAGATATCGGCGCTGACTCTGAAGACAGAAGCCCTCAAGCAACACCTGCATGGCAGCATACAAGAGCAGCACATCAATGCCCCTAGAAGTCGGCAGCAGCCAGCGACGTCCCCTCCCAGAACGCATCACCATCAGCCTTCCTTCACCCACCTGCCAGTTTCCCAGTCTACACGGACATGCTGGTGGTGCCAGCGCAAGGGACACGACATGCTGGTGGTGCCAGCGCAAGGGGCACGTCCAAGCAAACTGCCGTGCAAGACAGCAGTATCTCCAAAGGCAGCAAAGACGAAATCAACAGGGCTACAGGATGCAGGGAAACGAGTAACCCCCGCTGTTATGGAAAACCAGGCAGCGGGGGGGGGGGGGGGGGGGGGGGGGGGAGGGGGGGGGGGGTGGGGGGGGGGAAGAAGAAGAAGAAGTACCAACAATGGAAGTCAAGTTCGCAGCAAAAGGCTGCGCATCGAAGGAAGAAACGAAGACCAACCTCGCCGGAAGATGTCCGACGACTGAAATCAAGATTAACGGCAGGACGACACAGGCTCTCGTGGACACGGGCAGCGAAGTAACGACTGTCACAGAAGCTTGGGCTGCAAGAAACCTCAAGAATCTTCGACAAGAAGATGGCCTCGTCAAAATACAAGCAGTGAATGGGCAGAGGTGCCCTACTCCGCCATCTACTTGGTCGACATACGAATCTTCAATACCCTCTGCTCAAATACCCCGGTCTTCGTAGTCAAAACGCCTACGGAACCATTTATGAGGGAGAAGAAGGGAACGAGTCCCAGTACTGCTGGGAATGAACGTTTTGGAACCCTGCCTGAACAACGCTTCAAACCTTCCAACACTTCAACTCTCAGCTCAAGAAATCAAGAAGAAGATGTCTACCAAGGGCATCGCTCGTACGATCTCCCGTCAACACATCCCTGCCTTTGTATTGCGACAATCAAAGTCTCAAGCCCGAAGACTGACTACATATCCCTGATGGCTTCACCATCGACGCAACCACTTCCCCAAGGCCTGCTACTCGTCCCCACTGCTCGACAACCACTGGTAGTCACGTTACGTCCGGATGGCAAACCTGACACATGAGGACAAATTCCTGCCTGCCAGAACTCCAGTAGCTGTCCTAGAAGCTGTCAACATACATGAAAAAGGGCTTTTGATCCAGCTCAACGTCAACGAACTCATCGTATCAGAAGTCGCTGCTGAAAAAAGAGAGAGAGAGAAGACAGAGGCAAGCAGCAAAACAAGAAAGCCCAACATCCTTACTCCAGACTTCGATGGCACTGACAGACAGAAAAAGAAGCTACAGAACTCCTTGAAAAGTACTCCGACGCCTCATGGCTGACTCTACAGACCTGGGCTACACTGATGCAGTGATACATCGACGGATGAAAAAAACCAGTGGCTCAACTATATCGTAGAATTCCTCCCCATCAATTTGAAGAAGTTGAGAGTCACCTGAAAGAACTGCTGAAGAAGGGCATCATCACTGAGAGTTACAGCCCCTACGCCGCACCGATTGTCATCGTCCGGAAGAAAGACGGGTCCATCCGACTTTGCGTCGACTACCCCAAGGTGAACTCCAAAACCATCAGAGATGCTTCCCCTCTGCCCAGAATCAAGAGTCTTTCGACGCTGTGGTCAGGTCACAAATGCTTTTCCACCCTTGACCTTGGCTCCGGCTTCCACCAGGTAGCCATGCACCCTGACGATCAACACAAGACGGCATTCACCACTCCAGTGGGCCTCTTTGAATATACCAGAATGCCAATGGGCCTCTGCACGGCACCAGCCACGTTCCAGTGACTGATGCAGTCTACGATGTCCGATTTCATGTTCCAGTTCCCCTTGGTCTACATCGACGACCTCCTGATCTACTCGAAAACCTTTGAAGAACACCTGGAACACCTAGCCTGCCCCGAAGAATCAAAGAAACGGGACTCAAGTTGAGGGCAGACAAATGTCAATTCCTGCGACGCCAAGTCATCTACCTGGGCCACGCCATCTCTGCTGAAAGGGTATCCTGCGAAGACTCCAAGGTACGGGTTGTCAAGGAATGGCCAGTCCCCACTACAACCTGTGAGCTCTGCAGTTTCCTGGGTTTCGCCGGCTACTACCGGCGGTTTATCCGAGATTTTGCCAAGATAGCCGGTCCCCTCCACGACTTGTCTCCAGCGACAAAAGCAAGAAGAAAAGACGCCAACATCACCACACGCTGGGCCCAACACCATGAGGCAGCTTTCAGAAGACTGAAGACCGCCATGACGTCAGCACCTGTCCTGGGCTACGCAGACTTCACCAAGCCTTTCAACCTGGAGACTGACGCCAGCCACGATTGACTGGGCGCCATCCTCTCTCAAGAGCAATATGGGCAACGCCAGGTCCTGGCCTATGCGACCAGAAGGCTACGTCAAACAGAAAAGAATCAGGCCAACTACTCTAGCATGAAGCT
Organism: Conus betulinus; assembly: GCA_016801955.1. Taxonomy (NCBI): domain Eukaryota; kingdom Metazoa; phylum Mollusca; class Gastropoda; order Neogastropoda; family Conidae; genus Conus; species Conus betulinus. The sequence continues at coordinate 46,737 of JADBJO010011740.1, read as the reverse complement.
AGAATTCCTCGCCATGAAGTGGGCTGTCACCGAAAAATCCAGAGACTACCTCCTGGCTCCAAGTTCGTCGTCTACACCGACAACAATCACCCTGGCCCACTTCAAGACAGCTTCCCTGGGCGCCTTAGAGCAACGCTGGGCTGCTCAATTAGCCCAGTTCGACTTCGAAATCAAGTACCGGCCTGGCAAGACAAATCCTGCCGACGCCCTCTCCAGACTAACCCCACCACGGAAGATGAAAGCCCGCTGCTACTCCTGTCCCACCCCAGATTGCTGCCATCCAAGAGACGGACTGCAGAGTCATGCTTATACCGGAACAACACCCCCTGATGCTGAAGAAGACGCTGGCTGAAGTACGAGCAGAGCAAGCACGAGATCCAGTCATCGCCCCAGTCCTGGCAGTATGGCCGAAAGAACCCCCCACAAGAGGAAACCGAGATCTTCAAACCCTTTGCCAGCAGCACCCACGACTCTTCTTGGAAGACAGGATCCTCTACAGGAAGGTCGAAGATCTGCAACACGGGCCCTGCCGACAACTGGTCCTGCCCAGCACGATGAAAGAAGTCCTGACCTCCCTTCACGACGACATGGGTCACCAGGGAATCAACCACATCATGGGTCTCTTGCACACACGAGCGTACTGGCCGGGCATGCACGGGACGTGGGACGTCACATCTCCAACTGCCAGAGATGCACCCTGGGGCAACATTCCAAGACCTTCACCACGTCAGGAGAGCTTCAAGCATCGCGGCCGTTAGAAGTCTTGGCCATAGACTTCACCAAGTTAGAAGCTGCCAGCGACGGCCGAGAAAACGTCCTGATAATGACAGACGTTTTCTCCAAGTTCACACAAGCGGTACCCACCACCAAACAAGAAGTCTACACTGTGGCCAAAGATCTAATCAAAGAATGATTCCTGGAGTACGGAGTTCCAGAACGCATCCACAGCGACCAAGCGCGAAAACTTCGAGTCCAACCTGATCGCCGAGCTCTGCACGATGTACAACATTAAGAAGACCCACACGACCCCCTACCATCCCCGGGGCAACGGGCAATGCAAGAGGTTCAACCGCTCCATGTTCAAGCTCCTTCGTTCCCTCAGCCATGAAGAGAAAAGGAATTGGCCTGTCCACTTGCCGGAACTGGTCCAGGCCTACAATAACACGCCCCACGCGACCGCGGGTTTCGCACCACATTTCCTACTATTCGGGCAGCACCCAAGGCTCCCAGTCGATGACATCTTGGGCAACGACAACCAGCCAGTTCAACTCGACACCTAGGTCAATCTTCACCAGGCTCGCCTCTATTATACTGAGTTTATCGATAGATTGTTATAGTATTATTTTTGCTTCGATGTCATGTTGGTAGGATGATGTTGTAGAGTTGGTCGTTAGATTTGTTTCGATGTTATGTTGTTAGGATGATGTGATAGTGTTGGTCGTTAGATCGATTGACGTGGAGCATGTATAAAAGAAGAGTGTGTGTGTGTGTGTGTGGGGGTTGTTCTTGCTGATGGGTTCGCGCTGACAGATGTTTGCTGACCATCCTTGCTGACATAAAAGAGAGAAAAGAAACATCAATTTTGGTCTGGTCTCAAAATTTTCTGCCTGGCTGACCTGAGCGCTGGCTGCTTGCAGTCTCTGCTGTCTCTATTGATCCGCAATACCCAGCAGATTTAGTCTGCATGAAAGATCTGTGCAAAGTGGCAGGCACGAAGATGAGATTGAGCATCCAGCACATATAAGATCGAGTTGAAAATCCTTGATTTCGATCGGGCTCTTGCCAATGCCCTAAGTCCACTTTGCCACAGATTTTTGGTGTCAGAAGTGGGATTGCGGATCATAATATAGAAGTAATCCTGTATTGACAGTAGACCACACTCAGTAAGCCAGCTGCGGTCCAGACCAGCTTCAGATTATGGACATCATTGAAGAGATGACCACTGGCGAACCCCAAGATCAACACAACACTAATGCTGGCGACCAGTTCCAACAACACAGCAACCGCTGCAGACTCTACAAGCTGCGTAAATTTTCAGGCGATGGCGACGTGGAGGACTTCGCCAGAGAGGTGCGCCTCATCCTGCAACTTCAGCCTATCCCAGACCGCTTAGCGGCAAGCTGGCTTCTTAACTCGCTCCACAGACGAGCCAAGCAAGAGATCCTGACACGGGACGCCGGAGAGATCAACTCCGCTGAGAAGATCATCAAGATCCTTGAACAAGAATGGGGGGAACAAAAACATCGCTCAACACTGACGGCGACCTTCTTCAGGCGACAGCTTGGTAGGGGCGAGTCTATAGGCGAATACGCATCTACACTCCGCATGCTATGGGTCAAGATCTACGAGCGAATCCTGACGCGCCTCTCGAGCCAACATTACTCGGGGACGCCTTCATCAACGGTCTGCACCCGGCATCCTTGAAGAGGGACATGAAGCGATTTACAAGGGAAACACCCCCGAACTACCTTATAGGAGCGACAAAGGAAGCACAACGATGGATGTGGGAAGACTCCATCGCCGAGAATGCCATCCAACAGACATCACTGGGCCTCGACATGCTGCAGCGGCTAGAGGAGAAGATATCGGCGCTGACTCTGAAGACAGAAGCCCTCAGGCAACACCTGCATGGCAGCATACAAGAGCAGCACATCAATGCCCCTAGAAGTCGGCAGCAGCCAGCGACGTCCCCTCCCAGAACGCATCACCATCAGCTTCCTTCACCCACCTGCCAGTTTCCCAGTCTACACGGACATGCTGGTGGTGCCAGCGCAAGGGACACGACATGCTGGTGGTGCCAGCGCAAGGGACACGTCCAAGCAAACTGCCGAGCAAGACAGCAGTATCTCCAAAGGCAGCAAAGACGAAATCAACAGGGCTACAGGATGCAGGGAAACGAGTAACCCCCGCTGTTATGGAAAACCAGGCAGCGGGGGGAGAGGTGGTGGGGAGGAAGAAGAAGAAGTAACCAACAATGGAAGTCAAGTTCGCAGCAAAAGGCTGCGCATCGAAGGAAGAAACGAAGACCAACCTCGCCGGAAGATGTCCGACGACTGAAATCAAGATTAACGGCAGGACGACACAGGCTCTCGTGGACACGGGCAGCGAAGTAACGACTGTCACAGAAGCTTGGGCTGCAAGAAAACCTCAAGAATCTTCGACAAGAAGATGGCCTCGTCAAAATACAAGCAGTGAATGGGGCAGAGGGTGCCCTACTCCGCCATCTATTTGATCGACATACGAGTCTTCAATACCCTCTGCTCAAACACCCCGGTCTTCGTAGTCAAAACGCCTACGGAACCATTTATGAGGGAGAAGAAGGAACGAGTCCCAGTACTGCTGGGAATGAACGTTTTGGAACACTGCCTGAACAACGCTTCAAACCTTCCTCCAACACTTCAACTCTTAGCTCAAGAAATCAAGAAGAAGATATCTACCAAGTGCATCGCTCGTACGATCTCCCTTCAACACGTCCCTGCCTTTTCTATTGCGACAACCAAAGTCTCAAGCCCGAAGACTGACTGCATATCCCTGATGGCTTCACCATCGACGCAACCACTTCCCCAGGGCCTGCTACTCGTCCCCACTTTGCTCGACAACCACTGGCAGTCACGCTACGTCCGGATGGCAAACCTGACACACGAGGACAAATTCCTGCCTGCCAGAACTCCAGTAGCTGTCCTAGAAGCTGTCAACACACACATGAAAAAGGGCCTTTGATCCAGCACAATGTCAACGAACTCAACGTATCAGAAGTCACTGCTGAAGAAGAGAGAAGACAGAGGCAAGCAGCTAAACAAGAAAGTCCAACATCCTTCCTCCAGATTTCAGTGGCACTGACAGGCAGAAAAAGAAGCTACAGAACCTCCTTGAAAAGTACTCCGACGCCTTCATGACTCAGTCTACAGACCTGGGCTACACTGATGCAGTGACACATCGGCTGAAGACTACAGATGAAAAACCAGTGGCTCAACCATATCGTAGAATTCCTCCCCATCAATTTGAAGAAGTTGAGAGTCACCTGAAAGAACTGCTGAAGAAGGGCATCATCACTGAGAGTTACAGCCCCTACGCCGCACTGATTGTCATCGTCCGGAAGAAAGAGGGTCCATCCGACTTTGCGTCGACTACCGCAAGTTGAACTCCAAAACCATCAGAGATGCCTTCCCTCTTGCCCAGAATCCAAGAGTCTTTCGACGCTGTGGTCGGGTCACAGTACTTTTCCACCCTTGACCTTGGCTCCGGCTTCCACCAGGTAGCCATGCACCCTGACGATCAACACAAGACGGCATTCACCACTCCAGTGGGCCTCTTTGAATATACCAGAATGCCAATGGGCCTCTGCACGGCACCAGCCACGTTCCAACGACTGATGCAGTCTACGATGTCCGATTTCATGTTCCAGTTCCTCTTGGTCTACATCGACGACCTCCTGATCTACTCGAAGACCTTTGAAAAACACCTGGAACACCTGGAACACCTGCTCCGATGAATCAAAGAAACGGGACTCAAGTTGAGGGCAGACAAATGTCAATTCCTGCGACGCCACGTCATCTACCTGGGCCACACCATCTCTGCTGAAAGGGTATCCTGAGAAGACTCCAAGGTACGGGTTGTCAAGGAATGGCCAGTCCCGCAACAACCTGTGAGCTCCGCAGTTTCCTGGTTTCGCCAGCTACTACCGGCGGTTTATCCGAGATTTTGCCAAGGTAGCCGGTCCCCTCCACGACTTGGTCTCCAGCGACAAAAGCAAGAAGAAAGACGCCAACATCACCACACGCTGGGACCAACACCATGAGGCAGCTTTCAGAAGACTGAAGACCGCCATGACTTCAGCACACTGTCCTGGGCTACGCAGACTTCACCAAGCCTTTCATCCTGGAGACTGACGCCAGCCACGACGGACTGGGCGCCATTCTCTCTCAAGAGCAAGATGGCAACGCCAGGTCCTGGCCTATGCGAGCAGAAGGCCTACGTCCAACAGAAAAGAATCAGGCCAACTACTCTAGCATGAAGCTAGAATTCCTCGCCATGAAGTGGGCTGTCACCGAAAAATC
>JADBJO010011740.1:0-34571 GCA_016801955.1 Conus betulinus | reverse complement strand
ACGAAGATCAGATGGGCAAGTCTTATCTAATTATTAATTCCTTATTTTTGCTTTACAGTCATAGTTGTTCATTTTAAGGCTGAATGTCTGGCCTAAAATAGCGACCCTTTTACGAGTTTGACCGCAACACTGGCACGGGAACCATACCTTCCTCGACCCTATTCCAGCTCTGACGATAATCTGTTAATAACCCCTTCCCGCATCCTTACCACTGTTCAAAATATACATTTCAATGTTTCCCACAGTTGTCAAGAAGACTGATATTTTAAAGTCGTTATCTTAATACCATCTCTCCTCCTCCTCCCAACCCCTCCCTCCCCTCCTGCCTCTCTCCTTTAGAAATCCCTGTTCAACCATTTTCATGACTAGGGACTTATTCAACTGCTCTTGTCATTTTTTTTTTATTATCTATTTATTCACTCATCCAACTGCTTATTTATTCGTTTTCTTTCACCTGTCTTCAATTATTTGATCATTCCTTTGTACATTTGATTGTTCTTGCCCTGAGTGAAGGTCAAGATTGTTACTCCAGTAGGCCTATGTGTTGCATTCATTCGACGACTCAGAACTCAGCATTCATTTTTATTCTCTAAATTGTTTACTGCATGGATAATCCAAGCCAGAGTCACAAATTAGGCCCCAAATCCGATCTTTTCTGTATTACACTCAAAAAAGCACACAACGCCAGTTAGAGAATCAGCCCTCGACTAATAAAACATTATTCATCGCTCAGTCCGACTCTTGAATCATACTGTTTCTGACCCTGAAGCACCTCCAGTTTCGTCGTTTTTATATGCCACCTCAGCTACATGACCCTTCATTTTTCTACTGCATGCTAGAATTTTCACCGCCAATTCTCATGCCCTAGCAGTGATATAGGAACACAAGAACTCCGTAAGTCATGCATATTTTTGCTATCCTTGTTGATACATGGTATTGAACTGATCTATTGACCAGAAATGTTCAGTATAAAATCGTGTTTTTTTTTTTTAAATTTATTATTTTACACATGGTATTGAACTAATCTATTGACCAGAAAGTTCAGAACAAAATAGTTATTTATTTTATTTTATTTTTTTCACATTCTATATTTTTGTCTCCACAGAAGCAGGGCGATATCCACGAAAGCAGTCACTATACTTGGCTTCTACTGTAACCCCGAACACTGACCTTGCTTGTCAGTGTTCTTGTATGCTCCACTCTACAAACAGGCAACATTGCGAACTCATAAAAACAAACAAAATGTATGCTCCACTCCACAAATAGGCAATATTTCGAACTCATAAAAACAAACAAACAAACTCGAACTGAAGCTGGCTGATGTGTAACACATGAATAGACGTTACATAACGTTAAGACAAAGCATAAGCAATAAAACATGATTAGATTCAGTTGGTATGGTGTAAACAAAGACGGCTGTTAATTTCTTATGGCTCTTCGCGGTCGGCAGGGCTATAGGCAACATTAATTTACCTGTTGATTTCTCTTTTGCCTCGAAAACCAGTCACGAGCTGTACCGCACGTCAGCAGAACACACTCCTTCAGGGTCAGCCGATGCACCATACTCTGATGCCAGTTATACGAACTGAGTGACGTAGCTGTTTATCTTTGGCTTTGCAGATTGGCCACCAGTTGCTTGGTCACGCTCCTGGCCTAATGTTTTCAGCCATATGTTTTCACAATATGATTTGTCTGAGACAATAAACTGTCCAGTTCTGCAAAATATGACTTTGCAAATGACACAGAATGTTGTATAATAAATATATCATTTGATTCTAAAAACATTATTATAACACGATTTACATTTTTCTGCTCAAAGGGTTAAGGACATTGGAATTTGTATTTCAATGCTTCTGAATGTAAAGTTATGCACTCTAAATATCTACGAAGAGCACACCTTGATGACAACCACAATTACAACCGCACATAAAGACTTGAACTTCTTCCGCTCATTCTGACTCCTGATTTTTATTTTGCATTCAGGTTCAGTTTCATTTTGGTAGGGTCACTGCGTGTGGACCAGGGTGCATCTCTGGCAGTTGGAGATGTGGCGTTCCATGTCCCCGTGTATGCCCGGCCAGTACGCTCGTGTGCGCAGGAGCCCCATGATGTGGTCGATTCCCTGGTGGCCCATGTCGTCGTGAAGGGAGCTCAGGACTACTACTTTCATCGTGCTGGGCAGGACCAGTTGTCGGGAGGGCCCGTGTTGCAGATCTTCGACCTTCCTGTAGAGGATCCCGTCTTCCAAGAAGAGTCGTGGATGCTGCTGGCAAAGGGTTTGAAGATCTCGGTTTCCTCTCGTGGGGGGTTCTTTCGGCCATACTGCCAGGACTGGGGCGTTGACTGAATCTCGTGCTTGCTCTGCTCGTACTTTAGCCAGCATCTTCTTCAGCATCAGGGGGTGTTGTTCCGGTATAAGCGTGACTGCAGTCCGTCTCTTGGATGGCAGCAACCTGGGGTGGGACAGGAGTAGCAGCGGGCTTCATCTTCCGTGGTGGGGGTAGTCTGGAAAAAAGCGTCGGCATGATTTGTCTTGCCAGGCCGGTACTTGATTTCGAAGTCGAACTGGGCTAATTGAGCAGCCCAGCGTTGCTCTAAGGCGCCCAGGGAAGCTGTCTTGAAGTGGGCCAGGGGATTGTTGTCGGTGTAGACGACGAACTTGGAGCCCAGGAGGTAGTCTCTGGATTTTTCGGTGACAGCCCACTTCATGGCGAGGAATTCTAGCTTCATGCTAGAGTAGTTGGCCTGATTCTTCTGTTGGACGTAGCCTTCTGCTCGCATGGGCCAGTACCTGGCGTTGCCCATCTTGCTCTTGAGAGAGAATGGCGCCCAGTCCGTCGTGGCTGGCGTCAGTCTCCAGGATGAAAGGCTTGGTGAAGTCTGCGTAGCCCAGGACAGGTGCTGAAGTCATGGCGGTCTTCAGTCTTCTGAAAGCTGCCTCATGGTGTTGGGCCCAGCGTGTGGTGATGTTGGCGTCTTTCTTCTTGCTTTTGTCGCTGGAGACCAAGTCGTGGAGGGGACCGGCTACCTTGGCAAAATCTCGGATAAACCGCCGGTAGTAGCTGGCGAAAACCCAGGAAACTGCGGAGCTCACAGGTTGTTGCGGGGACTGGCCATTCCTTGACAACCCGTACCTTGGAGTCTTCTCAGGATACCCTTTCAGCAGAGATGGTGTGGCCCAGGTAGATGACGTGGCGTCGCAGGAATTGACATTTGTCTGCCCTCAACTTGAGTCCCGTTTCTTTGATTCATCGGAGCAGGTGTTCCAGGTGTTCCAGGTGTTTTTCAAAGGTCTCGAGTAGATCAGGAGGTCGTCGATGTAGACCAAGAGGAACTGGAACATGAAATCGGACATCGTAGACTGCATCAGTCGTTGGAACGTGGCTGGTGCCGTGCAGAGGCCCATTGGCATTCTGGTATATTCAAAGAGGCCCACTGGAGTGGTGAATGCCGTCTTGTGTTGATCGTCAGGGTGCATGGCTACCTGGTGGAAGCCGGAGCCAAGGTCAAGGGTGGAAAAGTACTGTGACCCGACCACAGCGTCGAAAGACTCTTGGATTCTGGGCAAAGGGAAGGCATCTCTGATGGTTTTGGAGTTTCAACTTGCGGTAGTCGACGCAAAGTCGGATGGACCCGTCTTTCTTCCGGACGATGACAATCAGTGCGGCGTAGGGGCTGTAACTCTCAGTGATGATGCCCTTCTTCAGCAGTTCTTTCAGGTGACTCTCAACTTCTTCAAATTGATGGGGAGGAATTCTACGATATGGTTGAGCCACTGGTTTTTCATCTGTAGTCTTCAGCCGATGTGTCACTGCATCAGTGTAGCCCAGGTCTGTAGACTGAGTCATGAAGGCGTCGGAGTACTTTTCAAGGAGGTTCTGTAGCTTCTTTTTCTGCCTGTCAGTGCCACTGAAATCTGGAGGAAGGATGTTGGACTTTCTTGTTTAGCTGCTTGCCTCTGTCTTCTCTCTTCTTCAGCAGTGACTTCTGATACGTTGAGTTCGTTGACATTGTGCTGGATCAAAGGCCCTTTTTCATGTGTGTTGACAGCTTCTAGGACAGCTACTGGAGTTCTGGCAGGCAGGAATTTGTCCTCGTGTGTCAGGTTTGCCATCCGGACGTAGCGTGACTGCCAGTGGTTGTCGAGCAAAGTGGGGACGAGTAGCAGGCCCTGGGGAAGTGGTTGCGTCGATGGTGAAGCCATCAGGGATATGCAGTCAGTCTTCGGGCTTGAGACTTTGGTTGTCGCAATAGAAAAGGCAGGGACGTGTTGAAGGGAGATCGTACGAGCGATGCACTTGGTAGATATCTTCTTCTTGATTTCTTGAGCTAAGAGTTGAAGTGTTGGAGGAAGGTTTGAAGCGTTGTTCAGGCAGTGTCCCAAAACGTTCATTCCCAGCAGTACTGGGACTCGTTCCTTCTTCTCCCTCATAAATGGTTCCGTAGGCGTTTTGACTACGAAGACCGGGGTGTTTGAGCAGAGGGTATTGAAGACTCGTATGTCGATCAAATAGATGGCGGAGTAGGGCACCTCTGCCCCATTCACTGCTTGTATTTTGACGAGGCCATCTTCTTGTCGAAGATTCTTGAGGTTTCTTGCAGCCCCAAGCTTCTGTGACAGTCGTTACTTCGCTGCCCGTGTCCACGAGAGCCTGTGTCGTCCTGCCGTTAATCTTGATTTCAGTCGTCGGACATCTTCCGGCGAGGTTGTCTTCGTTTCTTCCTTCGATGCGCAGCCTTTTGCTGCGAACTTGACTTCCATTGTTGGTTACTTCTCTTCTTCTTCCTCCCCACCACCTCCTCCCCCCGCTGCCTGGTTTTCCATAACAGCGGGGGTTACTCGTTTCCCTGCATCCTGTAGCCCTGTTGATTTCGTCTTTGCTGCCTTGGAGATACTGCTGTCTTGCTCGGCAGTTTGCTTGGACGTGTCCCTTGCGCTGGCACCACCAGCATGTCGTGTCCCTTGCGCTGGCACCACCAGCATGTCCGTGTAGACTGGGAAACTGGCAGGTGGGTGAAGGAAGCTGATGGTGATGCGTTCTGGGAGGGGACGTCGCTGGCTGCTGCCGACTTCTAGGGGCATTGATGTGCTGCTCTTGTATGCTGCCATGCAGGTGTTGCCTGAGGGCTTCTGTCTTCAGAGTCAGCGCCGATATCTTCTCCTCTAGCCGCTGCAGCATGTCGAGGCCCAGTGATGTCTGTTGGATGGCATTCTCGGCGATGGAGTCTTCCCACATCCATCGTTGTGCTTCCTTTGTCGCTCCTATAAGGTAGTTCGGGGGTGTTCCCTTGTAAATCGCTTCATGTCCCTCTTCAAGGATGCCGGGTGCAGACGTTGATGAAGGCGTCCCGAAGTAATGTTGGCTCGAGAGGCGCGTCAGGATTCGCTCGTAGATCTTGACCCATAGCATGCGGAGTGTAGATGCGTATTCGCCTATAGACTCGCCCCTACCAAGCTGTCGCCTGAAGAAGGTCGCCGTCAATGTTGAGCGATGTTTTTGTTCCCCCCATTCTTGTTCAAGGATCTTGATGATCTTCTCAGCGGAGTTGATCTCTCCGGCGTCCCGTGTCAGGATCTCTTGCTTGGCTCGTCTGTGGAGCGAGTTAAGAAGCCAGTTGCCGCTAAGCGGTCTGGGATAGGCTGAAGTTGCAGGATGAGGCGCACCTCTCTGGCGAAGTCCTCCACGTCGCCATCGCCTGAAAATTTACGCAGCTTGTAGAGTCTGCAGCGGTTGCTGTGTTGTTGGAACTGGTCGCCAGCATTAGTGTTGTGTTGATCTTGGGGTTCGCCAGTGGTCATCTCTCTTCAATGATGTCCATAATCTGAAGCTGGTCTGGACCGCAGCTGGCTTACTGAGTGTGGTCTACTGTCAATACAGGATTACTTCTATATTATGATCCGCAATCCCACTTCTGACACCAAAAATCTGTGGCAAAGTGGACTTAGGGCATTGGCAAGAGCCCGATCGAAATCAAGGATTTTCAACTCGATCTTATATGTGCTGGATGCTCAATCTCATCTTCGTGCCTGCCACTTTGCACAGATCTTTCATGCAGACTAAATCTGCTGGGTATTGCGGATCAATAGAGACAGCAGAGACTGCAAGCAGCCAGCGCTCAGGTCAGCCAGGCAGAAAATTTTGAGACCAGACCAAAATTGATGTTTCTTTTTCTCTCTTTTATGTCAGCAAGGATGGTCAGCAAACATCTGTCAGCGCGAACCCATCAGCAAGAACAACCCCGAACACACACACACACACTCTCTTTTTATACATGCTCCACGTCAATCGATCTAACGACCAACACTATCACATCATCCTAACAACATAACATTGAAACAAATCTAACGACCAACTCTACAACATCATCCTACCAACATGACATCGAAGCAAAAATAATACTATAACAATCTATCGATAAACTCAGTATAATAGAGGCGAGCCTGGTGAAGATTGACCTAGGTGTCGAGTTGAACTGGCTGGTTGTCGTTGCCCAAGATGTCATCGACTGGGAGCCTTGGGTGCTGCCCGAATAGTAGGAAATGTGTGGTGCGAAACCCGCGGTCGCGTGGGGCGTGTTATTGTAGGCTGGACCAGTTCCGGCAAGTGGACAGGCCAATTCCTTTTCTCTTCATGGCTGAGGGAACGAAGGAGCTTGAACATGGAGCGGTTGAACCTCTTGCATTGCCCGTTGCCCCGGGGATGGTAGGGGGTCGTGTGGGTCTTCTTAATGTGTGTACATCGTGCAGAGCTCGGCGATCAGGTTGGACTCGAAGTTTCGCGCGCTTGGTCGCTGTGGATGCGTTCTGGAACTCCGTACTCCAGGAATCATTCTTTGATTAGATCTTTGGCCACAGTGTAGACTTCTTGTTGGTGGTGGGTACCGCTTGTGTGAACTTGGAGAAAACGTCTGTCATTATCAGGACGTTTTCTCGGCCGTCGCTGGCAGCTTCTAACTTGGTGAAGTCTATGGCCAAGACTTCTAACGGCCGCGATGCTTGAAGCTCTCCTGACGTGGTGAAGGTCTTGGAATGTTGCCCCAGGGTGCATCTCTGGCAGTTGGAGATGTGACGTCCCACGTCCCGTGCATGCCCGGTCAGTACGCTCAGTGTGTGCAAGAGACCCATGATGTGGTTGATTCCCTGGTGACCCATGTCGTCGTGAAGGGAGGTCAGGACTTCTTTCATCGTGCTGGGCAGGACCAGTTGTCGGCAGGGCCCGTGTTGCAGATCTTCGACCTTCCTGTAGAGGATCCTGTCTTCCAAGAAGAGTCGTGGGTGCTGCTGGCAAAGGGTTTGAAGATCTCGGTTTCCTCTTGTGGGGGGTTCTTTCGGCCATACTGCCAGGACTGGGGCGATGACTGGATCTCGTGCTTGCTCTGCTCGTACTTCAGCCAGCGTCTTCTTCGGCATCAGGGGGTGTTGTTCCGGTATAAGCATGACTCTGCAGTCCGTCTCTTGGATGGCAGCAATCTGGGGTGGGACAGGAGTAGCAGCGGGCTTCATCTTCCGTGGTGGGGGTAGTCTGGAGAGGGCGTCGGCAGGATTTGTCTTGCCAGGCCGGTACTTGATTTCGAAGTCGAACTGGGCTAATTGAGCAGCCCAGCGTTGCTCTAAGGCGCCCAGGGAAGCTGTCTTGAAGTGGGCCAGGTGATTGTTGTCGGTGTAGACGACGAACTTGGAGCCCAGGAGGTAGTCTCTGGATTTTTCGGTGACAGTCCCACTTCATGGCGAGGAATTCTAGCTTCATGCTAGAGTAGTTGGCCTGATTCTTTTCTGTTTGACGTAGCCTTCTGGTCGCATAGGCCAGGACCTGGCGTTGCCCATATTGCTCTTGAGAGAGGATGGCGCCCAGTCAATCGTGGCTGGCGTCAGTCTCCAGGTTGAAAGGCTTGGTGAAGTCTGCGTAGCCCAGGACAGGTGCTGACGTCATGGCGGTCTTCAGTCTTCTGAAAGCTGCCTCATGGTGTTGGGCCCAGCGTGTGGTGATGTTGGCGTCTTTCTTCTTGCTTTTGTCGCCGGAGATAAGTCGTGGAGGGGACCGGCTATCTTGGCAAAATCTCGGATAAACCGCCGGTAGTAGCCGGCGAAACCCAGGAAACTGCAGAGCTCACAGGTTGTAGTTGGGACTGGCTATTCCTTGACAACCCGTACCTTGGAGTCTTCGCAGGATACCCTTTCAGCAGAGATGGCGTGGCCCAGGTAGATGACTTGGCGTCGCAGGAATTGACATTTGTCTGCCCTCAACTTGAGTCCCGTTTCTTTGATTCTTCGGGGCAGGCGTTCCAGGTGTTCTTTCTTCAGGTTTTTCGAGTAGATCAGGAGGTCGTCAATGTAGACCAAGGGGAACTGGAAGATGAAATCGGACATCGTAGACTGCATCAGTCACTGGAACGTGGCTGGTGCCGTGCAGAGGCCCATTGGCATTCTGGTATATTCAAAGAGGCCCACTGGAGTGGTGAATGCCGTCTTGTGTTGATCGTCAGGGTGCATGGCTACCTGGTGGAAGCCGGAGCCAAGGTCAAGGGTGGAAAAGCATTTGTGACCTGACCACAGCGTCGAAAGACTCTTGGATTCTGGGCAGGGAAGGCATCTCTGATGGTTTTGGAGTTCACCTTGGGGTAGTCGACGACGCAAAGTCGGATGGACCCGTCTTTCTTCCGGACGATGACAATCGGTGCGGCGTAGGGGCTGTAACTCTCAGTGATGATGCCCTTCTTCAGCAGTTCTTTCAGGTGACTCTCAACTTCTTCAAATTGATGGGGAGGAATTCTACGATATAGTTGAGCCACTGGTTTTTCATCCGTCGATGTATCACTGCATCAGTGTAGCCCAGGTCTGTAGAGTCAGCATGAAGGCGTCGGAGTACTTTTCAAGGAGGTTCTGTAGCTTCTTTTTCTGTCTGTCAGTGCCATCGAAGTCTGGAGTAAGGATGTTGGGCTTTCTTGTTTTGCTGCTTGCCTCTGTCTCTCTCTCTTTTTTTCAGCAGCGACTTCTGGTACGATGAGTTCGTTGACGTTGAGCTGGATCAAAAGCCCTTTTTCATGTATGTTGACAGCTTCTAGGACAGCTACTGGAGTTCTGGCAGGCAGGAATTTGTCCTCATGTGTCAGGTTTTGCCATCCGGACGTAACGTGACTACCAGTGGTTGTCGAGCAGTGGGGACGAGTAGCAGGCCTTGGGGAAGTGGTTTGCGTCGATGGTGAAGCCATCAGGGATATGTAGTCAGTCTTCGGGCTTGAGACTTTGATTGTCGCAATACAAAAGGCAGGGATGTGTTGACGGGAGATCGTACGAGCGATGCCCTTGGTAGACATCTTCTTCTTGATTTCTTGAGCTGAGAGTTGAAGTGTTGGAAGGTTTGAAGCGTCGTTCAGGCAGGGTTCCAAAACGTTCATTCCCAGCAGTACTGGGACTCGTTCCTTCTTCTCCCTCATAAATGGTTCCGTAGGCGTTTTGACTACGAAGACCGGGGTATTTGAGCAGAGGGTATTGAAGATTCGTATGTCGACCAAGTAGATGGCGGAGTAGGGCACCTCTCTCCCATTCACTGCTTGTATTTTGACGAGGCCATCTTCTTGTCGAAGATTCTTGAGGTTTCTTGCAGCCCAAGCTTCTGTGACAGTCGTTACTTCGCTGCCCGTGTCCACGAGAGCCTGTGTCGTCCTGCCGTTAATCTTGATTTCAGTCGTCGGACATCTTCCGGCGAGGTTGGTCTTCGTTTCTTCCTTCGATGCGCAGCCTTTTGCTGCGAAACTTGACTTCCATTGTTGGTTACTTCTTCTTCTTCCTCCCCACCTCCCCCCCCCCTCCCCCCCCCCCCCCCCCCGCTGCCTGGTTTTCCATAACAGCGGGGGTTACTCTCGTTTCCCTGCATCCTGTAGCCCTGTTGATTTCGTCTTTGCTGCCTTTGGAGATACTGCTGTCTTGCACGGCAGTTTGCTTGGACGTGCCCCTTGCGCTGGCACCACCAGCATGTCGTGTCCCTTGCGCTGGCACCACCAGCATGTCCGTGTAGACTGGGAAACTGGCAGGTGGGTGAAGAAGGCTGATGTGATGCGTTCTGGGAGGGGACGTCGCTGGCTGCTGCCGACTTCTAGGGGCATTGATGTGCTGCTCTTGTATGCTGCCATGCAGGTGTTGCCCGAGGGCTTCTGTCTTCAGAGTCAGCGCCGATATCTTCTCCTCTAGCCGCTGCAGCATGTCGAGGCCCAGTGATGTCTGTTGGATGGCATTCTCGGCGATGGAGTCTTCCCACATCCTTCGTTGTGCTTCCTTTGTCGCTTCTATAAGGTAGTTCGGGGGTGTTCCCTTGTAAAATCGCTTCATGTCCCTCTTCAAGGATGCCGGGTGCAGACCGTTGATGAAGGCGTCCCGAAGTAATGTTGGCTCGAGAGGCGCGTCAGGATTCGCCTCGTAGATCTTGACCCATAGCATGCGGAGTGTAGATGCGTATTCGCCTATAGACTCGCCCCTACCAAGCTGTCGCCTGAAGAAGGTCGCCGTCAGTGTTGAGCGATGTTTTTGTTCCCCCCATTCTTGTTCAAGGATCTTGATGATCTTCTCAGCGGAGTTGATCTCTCCGGCGTCCCGTGTCAGGATCTCTTGCTTGGCTCGTCTGTGGAGCGAGTTAAGAAGCCAGCTTGCCGCTAAGCGGTCTGGGATGGGCTGAAGTTGCAGGATGAGGCGCACCTCTCTGGCGAAGTCCTCCACGTCGCCATCGCCTGAAAATTTACGCAGCTTGTAGAGTCTGCAGCGGTTGCTGTGTTGTTGGAACTGGTCGCCAGCATTAGTGTTGTGTTGATCTTGGGGTTCGCCAGTGGTCATCTCTTCAATGATGTCCATAATCTGAAGCTGGTCTGGACCGCAGCTGGCTTACTGAGTGTGGTCTACTGTCAATACAGGATTACTTCTATATTATGATCCGCAATCCCACTTCTGACACCAAAAATCTGTGGCAAAGTGGACTTAGGGCATTGGCAAGAGCCCGATCGAAATCAAGGATTTTCAACTCGATCTTATATGTGCTGGATGCTCAATCTCATCTTCGTGCCTGCCACTTTGCACAGATCTTTCATGCAGACTAAATCTGCTGGGTATTGCGGATCAATAGAGACAGCAGAGACTGCAAGCAGCCAGCGCTCAGGTCAGCCAGGCAGAAAATTTTGAGACCAGACCAAAATTGATGTTTCTTTTCTCTCTTTTATGTCAGCAAGGATGGTCAGCAAACATCTGTCAGCGCGAACCCATCAGCAAGAACAACCCCGAACACACACACACACACACACTCTTCTTTTATACATGCTCCACGTCAATCGATCTAACGATCAACACTATCACATCATCCTAACAACATAACATCGAAACAAATCTAACGACCAACTCAACAACATCATCCTACCAACATGACATCGAAGCAAAAATAATACTATAACAATCTATCGATAAACTCAGTATAATAGAGGCGAGCCTGGTGAAGATTGACCTAGGTGTCGAGTTGAACTGGCTGGTTGTCGTTGCCCAAGATGTCATCGACTGGGAGCCTTGGGTGCTGCCCGAATAGTAGGAAATGTGGTGCGAAACCCGCGGTCGCGTGGGGCGTGTTATTGTAGGCCTGGACCAGTTCCGGCAAGTGGACAGGGCCAATTCCTTTTCTCTTCATGGCTGAGGGAACGAAGGAGCTTGAACATGGAGCGGTTGAACCTCTTGCATTGCCCGTTGCCCCGGGGATGGTAGGGGGTCGTGTGGGTCTTCTTAATGTTGTACATCGTGCAGAGCTCGGCGATCAGGTTGGACTCGAAGTTTCGCGCTTGGTCGCTGTGGATGCGTTCTGGAACTCCGTACTCCAGGAATCATTCTTTGATTAGATCTTTGGCCACAGTGTAGACTTCTTGGTTGGTGGTGGGTACCGCTTGTGTGAACCTGGAGAAAACGTCTGTCATTATCAGGACGTTTTCTCGGCCGTCGCTGGCAGCTTCTAACTTGGTGAAGTCTATGGCCAAGACTTCTAACGGCCGCGATGCTTGAAGCTCTCCTGACGTGGTGAAGGTCTTGGAATGTTGCCCCAGGGTGCATCTCTGGCAGTTGGAGATGTGACGTCCCACGTCCCGTGCATGCCCGGCCAGTACGCTCGTGTGTGCAAGAGACCCATGATGTGGTTGATTCCCTGGTGACCCATGTCGTCGTGAAGGGAGGTCAGGACTTCTTTCATCGTGCTGGGCAGGACCAGTTGTCGGCAGGACCCGTGTTGCAGATCTTCGACCTTCCTGTAGAGGATCCTGTCTTCCAAGAAGAGTCGTGGGTGCTGCTGGCAAAGGGTTTGAAGATCTCGGTTTCCTCTTGTGGGGGGTTCTTTCGGCCATACTGCCAGGACTGGGGCGATGACTGGATCTCGTGCTTGCTCTGCTCGTACTTCAGCCAGCGTCTTCTTCTGCATCAGGGGGTGTTGTTCCGGTATAAGCATGACTCTGCAGTCCGTCTCTTGGATGGCAGCAATCTGGGGTGGGACAGGAGTAGCAGCGGGCTTCATCTTCCGTGGTGGGGTTAGTCTGGAGAGGGCGTCAGCAGGATTTGTCTTGCCAGGCCGGTACTTGATTTCGAAGTCGAACTGGGCTAATTGAGCAGCCCAGCGTTGCTCTAAGGCGCCCAGGGAAGCTGTCTTGAAGTGGGCCAGGGGATTGTTGTCGGTGTAGACGACGAACTTGGAGCCCAGGAGGTAGTCTCTGGATTTTTCGGTGACAGCCCACTTCATGGCGAGGAATTCTAGCTTCATGCTAGAGTAGTTGGCCTGATTCTTTTCTGTTTGACGTAGCCTTCTGGTCGCATAGGCCAGGACCTGGCGTTGCCCATATTGCTCTTGAGAGAGGATGGCGCCCAGTCAATCGTGGCTGGCGTCAGTCTCCAGGTTGAAAGGCTTGGTGAAGTCTGCGTAGCCCAGGACAGGTGCTGACGTCATGGCGGTCTTCAGTCTTCTGAAAGCTGCCTCATGGTGTTGGGCCCAGCGTGTGGTGATGTTGGCGTCTTTCTTTTTCTTGCTTTTGTCGCCGGAGACAAGTCGTGGAGGGGACCGGCTATCTTGGCAAAATCTCGGATAAACCGCCGGTAGTAGCCGGCGAAACCCAGGAAACTGCAGAGCTCACAGGTTGTAGTGGGGACTGGCCATTCCTTGACAACCCGTACCTTGGAGTCTTCGCAGGATACCCCTTCAGCAGAGATGGCGTGGCCCAGGTAGATGACTTGGCGTCGCAGGAATTGACATTTGTCTGCCCTCAACTTGAGTCCCGTTTCTTTGATTCTTCGGGGCAGGTGTTCCAGGTGTTCTTCAAAGGTTTTCGAGTAGATCAGGAGGTCGTCAATGTAGACCAAGGGGAACTGGAACATGAAATCGGACATCGTAGACTGCATCAGTCACTGGAACGTGGCTGGTGCCGTGCAGAGGCCCATTGGCATTCTGGTATATTCAAAGAGGCCCACTGGAGTGGTGAATGCCGTCTTGTGTTGATCGTCAGGGTGCATGGCTACCTGGTGGAAGCCGGAGCCAAGGTCAAGGGTGGAAAAGCATTGTGACCTGACCCACAGCGTCGAAAGACTCTTGGATTCTGGGCAGAGGGAAGGCATCTCTGATGGTTTTGGAGTTCACCTTGGGGTAGTCGACGCAAAGTCGGATGGACCCGTCTTTCTTCCGGACGATGACAATCGGTGCGGCGTAGGGGCTGTAACTCTCAGTGATGATGCCCTTCTTCAGCAGTTCTTTCAGGTGACTCTCAACTTCTTCAAATTGATGGGGAGGAATTCTACGATATAGTTGAGCCACTGGTTTTTCATCCGTCGATGTATCACTGCATCAGTGTAGCCCAGGTCTGTAGAGTCAGCCATGAAGGCATCGGAGTACTTTTCAAGGAGGTTCTGTAGCTTCTTTTTCTGTCTGTCAGTGCCATCGAAGTCTGGAGTAAGGATGTTGGGCTTTCTTGTTTTGCTGCTTGCCTCTGTCTTCTCTCTCTTCTTCTTTTTCAGCAGCGACTTCTGTACGATGAGTTCGTTGACGTTGAGCTGGATCAAAAGCCCTTTTTCATGTATGTTGACAGCTTCTAGGACAGCTACTGGAGTTCTGGCAGGCAGGAGTTTGTCCTCATGTGTCAGGTTTGCCATCCGGACGTAACGTGACTACCAGTGGTTGTCGAGCAGTGGGGACGAGTAGCAGCCCTTGGGGAAGTGGTTGCGTCGATGGTGAAGCCATCAGGGATATGTAGTCAGTCTTCGGGCTTGAGACTTTGATTGTTTGCAATACAAAAGGCAGGGATGTGTTGACGGGAGATCGTACGAGCGATGCCCTTGGTAGACATCTTCTTGATTTCTTGAGCTGAGAGTTGAAGTGTTGGAAGGTTTGAAGCGTTGTTCAGGCAGGGTTCCAAAACGTTCATTCCCAGCAGTACTGGGACTCGTTCCTTCTTCTCCCTCATAAATGGTTCCGTAGGCGTTTTGACTACGAAGACCGGGGTATTTGAGCAGAGGGTATTGAAGATTCGTATGTCGACCAAGTAGATGGCGGAGTAGGGCACCTCTATCCCATTCACTGCTCGTATTTTGACGAGGCCATCTTCTTGTCGAAGATTCTTGAGGTTTCTTGCAGCCCAAGCTTCTGTGACAGTCGTTACTTCGCTGCCCGTGTCCACGAGAGCCTGTGTCGTCCTGCCGTTAATCTTGATTTCAGTCGTCGGACATCTTCCGGCGAGGTTGGTCTTCGTTTTCTTCCTTCGATGCGCAGCCTTTTGCTGCGAACTTGACTTCCATTGTTGGTTACTTCTTCTTCTTCTTCCCCCCCCCCCCCCCCCCCCCCCCCCCCCCCCCCCCCCCCCCCCCTGCCTGGTTTTCCATAACAGCGGGGGTTACTCGTTTCCCTGCATCCTGTAGCCCTGTTGATTTCGTCTTTGCTGCCTTTGGAGATACTGCTGTCTTGCTCGGCAGTTTGCTTGGACGTGCCCCTTGCGCTGGCACCACCAGCATGTCGTGTCCCTTGCGCTGGCACCACCAGCATGTCCGTGTAGACTGGGAAACTGGCAGGTGGGTGAAGGAAGGCTGATGGTGATGCGTTCTGGGAGGGGACGTCGCTGGCTGCTGCCGACTTCTAGGGGCATTGATGTGCTGCTCTTGTATGCTGCCATGCAGGTGTTGCCTTGAGGGCTTCTGTCTTCAGAGTCAGCGCCGATATCTTCTCCTCTAGCCGCTGCAGCATGTCGGGGCCCAGTGATGTCTGTTGGATGGCATTCTCGGCGATGGAGTCTTCCCACATCCATCGTTTGTGCTTCCTTTGTCGCTTCTATAAGGTAGTTCGGGGGGGTGTTCCCTTGTAAATCGCTTCATGTCCCTCTTCAAGGATGCCGGGTGCAGACCGTTGATGAAGGCGTCCCGAAGTAATGTTGGCTCGAGAGGCGCGTCAGGATTCGCCTCGTAGATCTTGACCCATAGCATGCGGAGTGTAGATGCGTATTCGCCTATAGACTCGCCCCTACCAAGCTGTCGCCTGAGAAGGTCGCCGTCAGTGTTGAGCGATGTTTTTGTTCCCCCCATTCTTGTTCAAGGATCTTGATGATCTTCTCAGCGGAGTTGATCTCTCCGGCGTCCCGTGTCAGGATCTCTTGCTTGGCTCGTCTGTGGAGCGAGTTAGAAAGCCAGCTTGCCGCTAAGCGGTCTGGGATAGGCTGAAGTTGCAGGATGAGGCGCACCTCTCTGGCGAAGTCCTCCACGTCGCCATCGCCTGAAAATTTACGCAGCTTGTAGAGTCTGCAGCGGTTGCTGTGTTGTTGGAACTGGTCGCCAGCATTAGTGTTGTGTTGATCTTGGGGTTCGCCAGTGGTCATCTCTTCAATGATGTCCATAATCTGAAGCTGGTCTGGACCGCAGCTGGCTTACTGAGTGTGGTCTACTGTCAATACAGGATTACTTCTATATTATGATCCGCAATCCCACTTCTGACACCAAAAATCTGTGGCAAAGTGGACTTAGGGCATTGGCAAGAGCCCGATCGAAATCAAGGATTTTCAACTCGATCTTATATGTGCTGGATGCTCAATCTCATCTTCGTGCCTGCCACTTTGCACAGATCTTTCATGCAGACTAAATCTGCTGGGTATTGCGGATCAATAGAGACAGCAGAGACTGCAAGCAGCCAGCGCTCAGGTCAGCCAGGCAGAAAATTTTGAGACCAGACCAAAATTGATGTTTCTTCTCTCTCTTTTATGTCAGCAAGGATGGTCAGCAAACATCTGTCAGCGCGAACCCATCAGCAAGAACAACAACCCCGAACACACACACACACACACACACTCTTCTTTTATACATGCTCCACGTCAATCGATCTAACGATCAACACTATCACATCATCCTAACAACATAACATCGAAACAAATCTAACGACCAACTCAACAACATCATCCTACCAACATGACATCGAAGCAAAAATAATACTATAACAATCTATCGATAAACTCAGTATAATAGAGGCGAGCCTGGTGAAGATTGACCTAGGTGTCGAGTTGAACTGGCTGGTTGTCGTTGCCAAGATGTCATCGACTGGGAGCCTTGGGTGCTGCCCGAATAGTAGGAAATGTGGTGCGAAACCCGCGGTCGCGTGGGGCGTGTTATTGTAGGCCTGGACCAGTTCCGGCAAGTGGACAGGCCAATTCCTTTTCTCTTCATGGCTGAGGGAACGAAGGAGCTTGAACATGGAGCGGTTGAACCTCTTGCATTGCCCGTTGCCCCGGGGATGGTAGGGGGTCGTGTGGGTCTTCTTAATGTTGTACACATCGTGCAGAGCTCGGCGATCAGGTTGGACTCGAAGTTTCGCGCTTGGTCGCTGTGGATGCGTTCTGGAACTCCGTACTCCAGGAATCATTCTTTGATTAGATCTTTGGCCACAGTGTAGACTTCTTGGTTGGTGGTGGGTACCACTTGTGTGAACCTGGAGAAAACGTCTGTCATTATCAGGACGTTTTCTCGGCCGTCGCTGGCAGCTTCTAACTTGGTGAAGTCTATGGCCAAGACTTCTAACGGCCGCGATGCTTGAAGCTCTCCTGACGTGGTGAAGGTCTTGGAATGTTGCCCCAGGGTGCATCTCTGGCAGTTGGAGATGTGACGTCCCACGTCCCGTGCATGCCCGCCAGTACGCTCGTGTGTGCAAGAGACCCATGATGTGGTTGATTCCCTGGTGACCCATGTCGTCGTGAAGGGAGGTCAGGACTTCTTTCATCGTGCTGGGCAGGACCAGTTGTCGGCAGGACCCGTGTTGCAGATCTTCGACCTTCCTGTAGAGGATCCTGTCTTCCAAGAAGAGTCGTGGGTGCTGCTGGCAAAGGGTTTGAAGATCTCGGTTTCCTCTTGTGGGGGGTTCTTTCGGCCATACTGCCAGGACTGGGGCGATGACTGGATCTCGTGCTTGCTCTGCTCGTACTTCAGCCAGCGTCTTCTTCTGCATCAGGGGGTGTTGTTCCGGTATAAGCATGACTCTGCAGTCCGTCTCTTGGATGGCAGCAATCTGGGGTGGGACAGGAGTAGCAGCGGGCTTCATCTTCCGTGGTGGGGTTAGTCTGGAGAGGGCGTCAGCAGGATTTGTCTTGCCAGGCCGGTACTTGATTTCGAAGTCGAACTGGGCTAATTGAGCAGCCCAGCGTTGCTCTAAGGCGCCCAGGGAAGCTGTCTTGAAGTGGGCCAGGGGATTGTTGTCGGTGTAGACGACGAACTTGGAGCCCAGGAGGTAGTCTCTGGATTTTTCGGTGACAGCCCACTTCATGACGAGGAATTCTAGCTTCATGCTAGAGTAGTTGGCCTGATTCTTTTCTGTTTGACGTAGCCTTCTGGTCGCATAGGCCAGGACCTGGCGTTGCCCATATTGCTCTTGAGAGAGGATGGCGCCCAGTCAATCGTGGCTGGCGTCAGTCTCCAGGTTGAAAGGCTTGGTGAAGTCTGCGTAGCCCAGGACAGGTGCTGACGTCATGGCGGTCTTCAGTCTTCTGAAAGCTGCCTCATGGTGTTGGGCCCAGCGTGTGGTGATGTTGGCGTCTTTTTTCTTGCTTTTGTCGCCGGAGACAAGTCGTGGAGGGGACCGGCTATCTTGGCAAAATCTCGGATAAACCGCCGGTAGTAGCCGGCGAAACCCAGGAAACTGCAGAGCTCACAGGTTGTAGTGGGGACTGGCTATTCCTTGACAACCCGTACCTTGGAGTCTTCGCAGGATACCCCTTCAGCAGAGATGGCGTGGCCCAGGTAGATGACTTGGCGTCGCAGGAATTGACATTTGTCTGCCCTCAACTTGAGTCCCGTTTCTTTGATTCTTCGGGGCAGGCGTTCCAGGTTTCTTCAAAGGTTTTCGAGTAGATCAGGAGGTCGTCAATGTAGACCAAGGGGAACTGGAACATGAAATCGGACATCGTAGACTGCATCAGTCACTGGAACGTGGCTGGTGCCGTGCAGAGGCCCATTGGCATTCTGGTATATTCAAAGAGGCCCACTGGAGTGGTGAATGCCGTCTTGTGTTGATCGTCAGGGTGCATGGCTACCTGGTGGAAGCCGGAGCCAAGGTCAAGGGTGGAAAAGCATTGTGACCTGACCACACAGCGTCGAAAGACTCTTGGATTCTGGGCAGAGGGAAGGCATCTCTGATGGTTTTGGAGTTCACCTTGGGGTAGTCGACGCAAAGTCGGATGGACCCGTCTTTCTTCCGGACGATGACAATCGGTGCGGCGTAGGGGCTGTAACTCTCAGTGATGATGCCCTTCTTCAGCAGTTCTTTCAGGTGACTCTCAACTTCTTCAAATTGATGGGGAGGAATTCTACGATATAGTTGAGCCACTGGTTTTTCATCCGTCGATGTATCACTGCATCAGTGTAGCCCAGGTCTGTAGAGTCAGCCATGAAGGCATCGGAGTACTTTTCAAGGAGGTTCTGTAGCTTCTTTTTCTGTCTGTCAGTGCCATCGAAGTCTGGAGTAAGGATGTTGGGCTTTCTTGTTTTGCTGCTTGCCTCTGTCTTCTCTCTTTCTTCTTTTTCAGCAGCGACTTCTGGTACGATGAGTTCGTTGACGTTGAGCTGGATCAAAAGCCCTTTTTCATGTATGTTGACAGCTTCTAGGACAGCTACTGGAGTTCTGGCAGGCAGGAATTTGTCCTCATGTGTCAGGTTTGCCATCCGGACGTAACGTGACTACCAGTGGTTGTCGAGCAGTGGGGACGAGTAGCAGGCCTTGGGGAAGTGGTTGCGTCGATGGTGAAGCCATCAGGGATATGTAGTCAGTCTTCGGGCTTGAGACTTTGATTGTCGCAATACAAAAGGCAGGGATGTGTTGACGGGAGATCGTACGAGCGATGCCCTTGGTAGACATCTTCTTGATTTCTTGAGCTGAGAGTTGAAGTGTTGGAAGGTTTGAAGCGTCGTTCAGGCAGGGTCCAAAACGTTCATTCCCAGCAGTACTGGGACTCGTTCCTTCTTCTCCCTCATAAATGGTTCCGTAGGCGTTTTGACTACGAAGACCGGGGTATTTGAGCAGAGGGTATTGAAGATTCGTATGTCGACCAAGTAGATGGCGGAGTAGGGCACCTCTATCCCATTCACTGCTCGTATTTTGACGAGGGCCATCTTCTTGTCGAAGATTCTTGGTTTCTTGGAGCCCCAAGCTTCTGTGACAGTCGTTACTTCGCTGCCCGTGTCCACGAGAGCCTGTGTCGTCCCTGCCGTTAATCTTGATTTCAGTCGTCGGACATCTTCCGGCGAGGTTGGTCTTCGTTTCTTCCTTTGATGCGCAGCCTTTTGCTGCGAACTTGACTTCTATTGTTGGTGTCTGCTTCTTCTTCTTCGCTCCGCTGCCTGATTTTCCATAACAGCGTGGGTTACTCGTTTCCCTGCATCCTGTAGCCCTGTTGATTTTGTCTTTGCTGCCTTTGGGAAACTTGCTGGTGGGTGAAGGAAAGCTGATGGTGATGCGTTCTGGGAGGGGACGTCGCTGGCTGCTGCCGACTTCTAGGGGCATTGACATGCTGCTCTTCTATGCTGCCATGCAGGTGTTGCTTGAGGGCTTCTTTCTTCAGAGTCAGCGCCGATATCTTCTCCTCCAGCCGCTGCAGCATGTCGGGGCCCAGTGATGTCTGTTGGATGGCATTCTCGGCGATGGAGTCTTCCCGCATCCATCGTTGTGCTTCCTTTGTCGCTTCTATGAAGGTAGCTCGGGGATGTTTCCTTGTAAACCGCTTCATGTCCCTCTTCAAGGATGCTGGGTGCAGACCGTTGACGAAGGCGTCCCGAAGTAATGTTGGCTCGAGAGGCGCGTCAGGATTTGCCTCGTAGATCTTGACCCACAGCATGCGGAGTGTAGATGCGTATTTGCCTATAGACTCGCCCCTACCAAGCTGTCGCCTGAAGAAGGTCGCCGTCAGTGTTGAACGATGTTTTTGTTCCCCCCATTCTTGTTCAAGGATCTTGATGATCTTCTCTGCTGAGGTGATCTCTCCAGCGTCCCGTGTCAGGATCTCTGGTTTGGCTCGTCCGTCAAGCGAGTTAAGAAGCCAGCTTGCCGCTAAGCGGTCTGGGGATGGGCTGAAGTTGCAGGATGAGGCGCACCTCTCTGGCGAAGTCCACGTCGCCATCGCCTGAAAATTTACGTAGCTTGTAGAGTCTGCAGGGGTTTGCTGTGTTGCTAGAACTGGTCGCCAGCATCAGTGTTGTGTTGATCTTGGGGTTCGCCAGTGGTCATCATCTCTTCAATGATGTCCATAATCTTAAGCTGGTCTGGACTGCAGCCGACTTACTGAGTCTGGTCTGCTGTCAATATAGGCTTACCTCTATATTATGATCTGCAATCCCACTTGACATAAAAAAAAAAAAATCTGTGGCAAAGTGGACTTAGGGCATAGGCAAGAGCCCGATCGAAATCAAGGATTTTAAAACTCGATCTTATATGTGCAGGATGCTCAATCTCATCTTCGTGCCTGCCACTTTACACAGACCTTTCATGCAGACAAAATCTGTGTATTGCGGATCAATTGAGATAGCAGAGACAGCAAGCAGCCAGAGCTCAGGTCAGCCGGGCAGAAAATGACCAGACCAAAATTGATGTTTCTCTTCTCTCTTTTATGTCAGCAAGGATGGTCAGCAAACATCTGTCAGCGCGAACCCGTCAGCAAGAACAACCCCGGAACAACAACCACGAACACACACACACACTCTCCTTTTATACATGCTCGTCGTCAATCAAATATTAATAGAAGGGGAAAATCTCGATTATTCACGTGACATGCCTTTTCATTCGGCTTGCGTTGTTGTTTAAACAAGGCAAACTGAAAGAAGAACACAAAATGAAGCATTGATTCAAACTGCGTTATTTTATAAATAAGGCGAGTTTGAATCAGGGGAATGGGGTTTGTTTCCTTTATGAAATTATAATTGAAGGCATTGATTCAAACTGTTATTTTTCATGAAAAGGCGAGTTTGAATCAAGGGGAAGAAGGAATAGTTTAACAAAAGGAACTTTTACGACTTATGATCATTTCAGGGGAAGATTTGATTCAAGTGCGTTATTATATAAATAAGGCACTGAGAATCAAAACGGGAACAGGGAGAAAGAATTTTCTTTCTTTCTCAGCCATTCTGTAGCCAAACTACACACCACAGATGAAAAATATATTGATATGTTTCCATGGAAGATTTGTTATAAAATAGACATTGTCAATAAGAATTAAACTTTTAGCAGAATAAGTTTCAAAATATAGTAAAGTTGTTCTTGCTGAGGTGGTTGTTCTTGCTGACTTTTCCTTTTTTTTTTTCTCCAAATGTCTCTTTTCTGCTTATGAAAGAGAAATGCCTAACTTTTCTGCTTCTGATCTTGCTGACTTTTTCTTTCTCCAAACGTCTCTTTTCTGGAGAATGCCTAACTTTCTACTTCTAAGCCACTGTTTTTAAACGAAAATTACTGATTTTCAGAATAAACTTTTACTGGTTTGCTGGCAAGTCTTAGGGATCTTCTAGGAAGCCGAAACCGGTGTAGGCAGCACAACTGGTTTCTTCTTTTTCAGGAGTCTGGGGAATGTTCATCATTGTGAAGTCTTCCTCGAATCGCTGTTGGAGTCTTCTTCCCGTGCAGGAGGGGGTATTGGGTCTTCGCCCTCGTCTTCCTCTGGGTTTGTGGCTGGCAGCAGGTCCTTCCTGTTGACCGTGCGGTCGATTCCTCCAGCCAGTGGTCGTACCACGTAGGGCGTCGTTGTCATAGGGCCGCGTGATGACCCTGGAATAGTTGAGGCTTCCAGGCGTCTTGCAACTTCCCTCTCTCCCGGTTGCGAAGGTAGACTAGGTCCCCTTCAGACAGGATGGAGGGAGACGTCTCCCGTCTGGCTTCGTCTCACCTGGCGGCGATTTTCTAAGACTGTTGGCGTGCCTTGCTGTAGGCGTCTCTCAGGCGAGCCTGGTGAACATTGACCTAGGTGTCGAGTTGAATGGGCTGGTTGTCGTTGCCCAAGATGTCATCGACTGGGAGCCTTGGGTGTTGCCCGAATAGTAGGAAATGTGGTGCGAAACCCGTGGTTGCGTGTGGGGCGTGTTATTGTAGGCCTGGACCAGTTCCGGCAGGTGGACAGGCCAATCCCTTTTCTCTTCATGGGTGAGGGAACGAGGAGCTTGAACATGGAGCGGTTGAACCTCTCGCATTGCCCGTTGCCCTGGGGATGGTAGGGGGTCGTGTGGGTCTTCTTAATGTTGTACATCGTGCAGAGCTCGGCGATCAGGTTGGACTCGAAGTTTCGCCCTTGGTCGCTGTGGATGAGTTCTGGAACTCCGTACTTCAGGAACCATCTTTGATTAGAGCTTTGGCCACAGTGGAGGCTTCTTGGTTGGTGGTGGGTACCGCTCGTGTGAACTTGGAGAAAACGTCTGTCATTATCAGGACGTTTTCTCGGCCGTCGCTGGCAGCTTCTAACTTGGTGAAGTCTATGGCCAAGACTTCTAACGGTCGCGATGCTTGAAGGTGTCCTGACGTGGTGAAGGTCTTGGGATGTTGCCCCAGGGTGTATCTCTGGCAGTTGGAGATGTGGCGTCCCACGTCCCCGTGCATGCCCGGCCAGTACGCTCGTGTGCGCAGGAACCCATGATGCGGTTGATTCCCTGGTGGCCCATGTCGTCGTGAAGGGAGGTCAGGACTTCTTCTTTCATCGTGCTGGGCAGGACCAGTTGTCGGCAGGGCCCGTGTTGCAGATCTTCGACCTTCCTGTAGAGGATCCCGTCTTCCAAGAAAGAGTCGTGGGTGCTGCTGGCAAAGGGTTTGAAGATCTCGGTTTCCTCTTGTGGGGGGGTTCTTTCGGCCATACTGCCAGGACTGGGGCGATGACTGGATCTCGTGCTTGCTCTGCTCGTACTTCAGCCAGCGTCTTCTACAGCATCAGGGGGTGCTGTTCCGGTATAAGCGTGACTCTGCAGTCCGTCTCTTGGATGGCAGCAATCTGGGGTGGGACAGGGGTAGCAGCGGGCTTCATCTTCCGTGGTGGGGTTAGTCTGGAAGGGGCGTCAGCAGGATTTGTCTTGCCAGGCCGGTACTTGATTTCGAAGTCGAACTGGGCTAATTGAGCAGCCCAGCGTTGCTCTAAGGCGCCCAGGGAAGCTGTCTTGAAGTGGGCCAGGGGATTGTTGTCGGTGTAGACGACGAACTTGGAGTCCAGGAGGTAGTCTCTGAATTTTTCGGTGACAGCCCACTTCATGGCGAGGAATTCTAGCTTCATGTAGAGTAGTTTGGCTGATTCTTTTCTGTTGGACGTAGCCTTCTGCTCGCATAGGCCAGGATCTGGCGTTGCCCATATTGCTCTTGAGAGAGGATGGCGCCCAGTCCGTCGAGGGCTGGCGTCAGTCTCCAGGATGAAAGGCTTGGTGAAAAACTGCGTAGCCCAGACAGGGTGCTGAAGTCATGGCGGTCTTCAGTCTTCTGAAAGCTGCCTCATGGTGTTGGGCCCAGCGTGTGGTGATGTTGGCGTCTTTCTTCTTGCTTTTGTCGCTGGAGACCAAGTCGTGGAGGGGACCGGCTATCTTGGCAAAATCTCGGATAAACCGCCGGTAGTAGCTGGCGAAACCCAGGAAACTGCGGAGCTCACAGTTGTTGTTGGGGGGACTGGCTATTCCTTGACAACCCGTACCTTGGAGTCTTCGCAGGATACCCTTTCAGCAGAGATGGTGTGGCCCAGGTAGATGACTTGGCGAGTAGTAAGGTTCCACAAGTGTAACTATGACAAAGGGTAGTCAACAACTGTAACAAACAGTCCTGCACAACTAACAATATCCCCCAAAACAGGGATGGAGAAATGAAACAGTCCTGCAGGTATCACCTTTTTGACTAAGTGTAGTCAACACCAACAAAGCTCCAACTGTATGTTACAGTCTAAGGTATGTCTTACAAGACAAAGGGAAGAAAATCAAAGTCAACAATGTATGACTTTATGACTAAGCGTAGTCAATCCTCAAAACCGTTCAAACTCGAAGAACTAAGAATGCTTCCACCAACTAAATTACGGCAAAGAATACTGCCACACTAAGTTAGTCCCAGTGAACTGAATCGCTTAACCCTGGCTAAGCTCAATAAGTAAAGCAAACTAACCTCTTCTCAACAAATGAACACCGAGTATCCAAATCGAATAACTAGCTAAGAGCATGAGTTATTTCCCCTGACGTCCAACGATGGAGATACTCAGTTATGTTTTTAACACTTCAGAGCGTTGAGAACAGCAATCTTCAGAAACTGCTGGCAAAAAAAACAAACAAAAAAAACAAAAAAAAAAAAAAAAAAAAAAAAAAAACGTGGTCCGAGCTCAACAGTTTCTTTTCCTCAATGAAAAACAATGTCCAAACTTGAACCAATTCCGACACGACGTGCAATTAACCAACAAAACCAAAAGCTTATTATCACTGTATAACAACTGCCCTTGTGCACAGGCGTGCCAAGAAATCAAAACAAGTTACCTCACCTGGGTAACAGACAAACTTATATATTCAGATCAAATGTTGATTTCTTAAAAAAATAAAACCTCAAAGACGTTTATCCAGCAAAGAGGCCAAAGAAATCACAAACCTATACAACTGGAATTTACAATTCAACGCGCTACTACAACCAGCAACCAATTTATCCAAAGAGAAAAGCAACAATCCACAAACGCGCATAAGGCAGGGACGGACACTAGAATTTAAACGACCCGTACCGCGAGGTCAAACAGCTCACCGAAATCTGCCGGCGACTGACGTAAACCCGGAAGTACACGCGCACCAACACGGTCACTGGGGCACCGGCACAGAACCAAATCGATCAAAACAGAGTGGCCCAATGAACGCGCCGAAATCCCGTGCAACACGATCTAGTCCGAAGACGGGAACCACGTGCTAAAATCACTGCTCTGTAACTGCATGGGGAACGGATGAGAGGGGAAGAGGGTGACAGAAAAAGACGCAAGTGGCTCTTTGGAAAGACACTTAAATGTATCAGAAGACGCTACACTCAAATTCTCAACATACGACTGACAAATTTGTTGTTCCAATCACCTCAGTCACGCAAATTAGTGTTGAACAAGTAAGAAAGACCGAACATCAACAGCTAGATATGAGAGCATACAAACTGCTTGTATGAGCGCTAGACAGAAGAGGAAAGCCTATCACTTAGGGCTAATCCCCTTAGACTAAACAACACAGAGCCTACAACCTAGTGTGTAATAACGATGAACTAACACACACCACCAAGAATAAATAGTCTTTTCTTTCTTTTGTGAACTGTAGTCGATAGACTACGTAAGACTGATTTTTCGCGCTAACACGGTATCGGAACTAAAAAAAAGTGTCAAAGTTTGTTCTGTAAACAAAGCACCAGATACTTGGCCAGCCTGCCTACACCTACCTCACTACCACAGTCGGCGTCTTGGGTAAAGGCAAACAGACCAAAATCCTAAATCAGCACAAGCGCTGATATCGACGACTCTGCACAAGCAAGACCTATTGATCTAAAGTTCAAAAAACCCCTTCTATCTCCACCCAAATACCTATTCTAACTAAGGTAATGGAAAAAGGGGCGAACGGAATTCTAGAAACAATAGCCGGCGGTACTAGACAAAACAAGACAAACACGAAGACGAACGCAGAACGGAAGCGCCGAAGGTCCGACAACGGAGCGCAGAACTCCACTGCCGACAGCACCCCCAAACCGGTCGCTTCAATGGGTTCCCTACTAACTCTAGAACCCAACCAACCAACCACCCGTTAAATACACGTATAGAAAGATAGCCAGGTCTCTCAAGGGTCGGGCGGTAGCGAGTCCAGAGTGTCGCTTTTACACTACCACATACACATACCTATACCCCGCATCTCCACCATAATTACACCTGACAGGCGGGGGGGGGGGGGGGGGGGGGGGGGGGGGGGGTCTTATATAGGTAATGTGCAGTGACAGAAACGGAGCGAGCACTCATACCCTCCCGCCACCAGACCACAAGAGGAGGAAAAATTTCAGCAAAACTTTTATTTACAATACAACCATTCACTTGCACTAGCACTCCAGACGGGATAAGGACTCTAACAAAGAAGAGAGAAGACAGCTGAGAGAGAAGAGGGGAACAGAGAAGAGAAAGTCACTACCCAGAACTAGCGGTCTTAGGGGGCAAAGTAAATTAAAAGAACAAGAAAAAAAAAACCTCCCAAATACCCCAGGATCCCGCTACTATCCCAACCTAACCCGCTACAAGGACATTCAGCAGAATGACGGAAGAAAGATAGTTCTAGAAACAATGCTACATCCAACAGGACCTACACAGCGAGAAGTAAACAAAAAACGAATCAGTGACAGACTTTAAACACACACACACGCCAGAAACACTTTCATACCCCACGAAACGGTAAACTTAACTCAAAGACTCCCATGATTCAGACGGCTCGCAGAGGGAGGCGGATTCTGTAGAGAGGTGAAGGACGTTGTTGGTTGGTCTCCCGGTCAGAGGTGAAGCAGGTGTCCCAGAGAAGGAGACGAAGAGTTCACCACCGCCAGCTCACAGGTCTCTGAACGAAGGCTGGTGCCGGGGCGAAGGTTAACTGCAGGGTCCGCAGATGCAGGTCGCCCAGCCAGCCCAAGAACGGAGGTTGCAGCTAAAAAAAAAATGGGCGAAAGATCCCGCCCTACGGCGGAGATCAGTCTCCAGACAAGAAATCACCGCCCTACAGTCCTTGTGGCAGTCAATGTGTGGCAACGTAGTGGGTCTGGCAGTGCGTCACAGTATCAAGGGTCACAACATAGTAAATAGGTCAACAATGTCGTTTTTGTCACTACAAAAAGGACAAATAAATTAGAATAACTTCTTTCCTTTTTTTTCCCTTTAGTTGACGTCCACCAAGGACACTTTCCTTAGTCAATAAATACAAGTTAAAGTCCATCCACACTTCTGTCACACAAACATATAGAACACCGGACATGAAGAGAACGGAACCAAATGTAGGGGCGATACGGCGAGAATTCCTCGCTCCACGGCCTAAATGTTTAGCCGTCCGCACGCTCATGCGTTCCATGATCCGTCCCGTGTCTATGAAGCGAAAAGGACAAATAAACTAACATCTCTGATATCCTATCCGGCCAGAGTCACATACTGAACGAAAGAAAATATCCAAATTCGAGTCTGATACGACCCTAAGAAAAGAGGGGAGATAAGTATTGACTCAACCCGAGTAAACAAAAAACAATTAGCTTCCATTAACCGAAATGAAGAGATATTATATAGTTAGACATTTTCAACTTGGTCCGAAGTGACAGAACTCTATCTGCTAAGGACGGAAAACGCAATTAAAGACCATGCGTTTCTACGATTTTACGACAAGGGACTAGGTGCATATCTCGACACCAGTTTCATACTAACTCCCCCGCTTTGGAGCAGTTACACACAGAAAAGGTGTGCCTAAGCCAACACCACATGTAGCGAAGAAGAAAAACCTCTCAACCGCTGAAAAGCTAGAAAACTAAAATGAAACAATACGTTGTCCAAAACAGAACATACAGTTACTGGGTCTTGCAGATCAATAGAGAAAGCAGAGACAGCAAGCGGCCAGCGCTCAGGTCAGCCAGGCAGAAAATCTTGAGACCAGACCAAAATTGATGTTTCTCTTCTCTCTTTTATGTCAGCAAGGATGGTCAGCAAACATCTGTCAGCGCGAGCCCGTCAGCAAGAACAACCCAGAACAACAACCCACGAACACACACACACACTCTCTCCTTTTATACATGCTCGTCGTCAATCGCTCTAAAGACCAACACTACCACATCATCCTAACAACATAACATTGAAACAAATCTAACGACCAACTCTACATCATCCTACCAACATGACATCGAAGCAAAAATATAATACTTTAACAAACTATCGATAAACTCAGTATAATAATCTAATTCTAATTGACAACTATTAAACGAAACTTGATCAAGTTTCCGATAATTTGCTTCCTAGAACAAAATGTAAACAAGTAAATCATCGTAGAAACTAAACCTTAGCAAACGTAGCAAAATTAATATTCCCCAATAATTGATTTGTCTTTTTCTAAGCCCTTGGGGAGTTCCTGTCGAGGTCACCGGTAGCGGCGAGGTCATGGTGGTGGGGGACATTGACGCACACTGGCTCCGCGACCAGTAAATTATTGTTGTCAGTAGGGGGGCTTTGAAGGTGCTGTTCTGCACATGTAGGGCCACTGAGAACCAGCAGCACTGGACACCTTGAAGTGACTCGGCAGCAGTGTAGTGTCTCCTCTGGTGGTTTGCCTCATCACGACTTGACATTGACCGCTCCCTGTTGACAGCCACTGCCAGGGGTGCAGTCAGGGTGTGGCTGTGGACAGGGAGCCGAAACGAGCGAGTGGTGATAGTGTGAAGAAAAACACAGCAGCACCAGAGAGAGAGAGAGAGAGAGAGAGAGAGAGAGAGAGAGAGAGAGAGAGAGAGAGAGAGAGAGAGAGAGAGAGAGAGAGAGAGAGAACAGCAACAACAAGAAGAACAAGACAAGAACAAGTAAAACAAGAAGAGGAGGAAGAACAAGAAGAGATGAAGAAGAAGAAGAAGAGGAAGAAGAGGAAGAAACTAGAAGAAATGAGAAAAGAAATATTTGGTCAAAATCTCTCGACGAAGACACACGCTACATTCGTTTTACAATGATAATGGTAATACTAATCATGCAATGAAACATCCTTATCCTTCACTCCCCTACCATTGTTTTTAACCCTATACGTTGAAAGCAATCAATGTTGGAATAGAGAAACTTTAGAAATAACATTAGCATGGAATACACCGTACTCTCTCTCTCTCTCTCTCTCTCTCTCTCTCTCTCTCTCTCTCTCTCTCTCCCTCTCTCTCTCTCTCAAAATTCAAATTCAATAGTCATACACCTAGTCAAACCAAATCTATGACTATAGCCACCCACCGAAAGTACTAATTAACTCCTTTTTGCCTAAAACTTAAGTTGAATGGTGCCTCTATCGAACAGGTAGATGACCATCGTGTTTAAGGGGTGACGATAGATAATTGAAACGACAATCTCATCTCAATGATTTATGCAAGATCACCTCATTTCTTTTTCTGTTATCTCAATTAAAGCGTTATGTCAACAGTACTGCACTTAGGCCAAAGTTTTTCTTCAACGCACACGTAATGCCACGCATCAATCACGCTTTAACAATAAGGAACGGGTGCAGTGATGTCATAAAAAGACTGAATTTTCTCCATGGACATGGAAAGCTACTTCTTCCAGCCGTCCCTCTAACAACAGATGAAAAACTAAAACGCACTGAACAACGGGGTTAAACAATACGTCTGTGTACTCTCGGTTTGTTTGAACTTGTTTTTTTCTTCCATGCTTTTGAGACAGGCTTTTTGGAGCGGCTCACATTATACAATATGAGCTCGGATAACTGCCTGTCCAATCTCTCTTGTTTGAGAGCCCAAACCAAAATGCGTGACATACGTTGATATTCCCTAGCAGGCTGAGTGCAGCAGATCCGCCAATTAAAATTTTGCATCGAAGATTGTGCCAGTCACCTTTCCAGGCTTAATCCAACTTTAAGAATAAAATAACGTTTGGGGTGTGGGGGGTGTGTGTGTGGGGGGGGGGGGGGGGGGGGGGGGGGGGGGGGGGTTGGTTCTTCTTTAGCTTGATCTTCCTCAGTTTGAGCCTGATTGTTGTTAGTATTACAA
The DNA here is from genome assembly GCA_016801955.1 of Conus betulinus. Lineage (NCBI taxonomy): Eukaryota > Metazoa > Mollusca > Gastropoda > Neogastropoda > Conidae > Conus > Conus betulinus. The sequence goes on along the minus strand of JADBJO010011740.1, from coordinate 4,359 downwards.
TCGCGATCGCTATCGATATCAGCGTACGGGAGAATTATCACTTAGGCTTGGTTTGATACTGGGGAATTGAAGAAGCCGATCGGTTAGCTTGTAAGGGAGGGAAGGGGTACGCACACAATTTTAAAGTATAAATTTGCGCCCGAAATAGCTTAATTGGTCGGGGGCATGACTTCCCCCCTCTCCCTCCCTCCCATCATTTCTTTTTTTTTTTTTGGAAAAGAATGTGTAAAGTTATGCAGGCGGGTGAGAATCTAATACTATATTAAGCAGTATGGAACCACGTTAGCAAGCCTTTTTAAGCTGGAGGAGAGGAGACCACGTGCATCCCGCACGCACGCAAGCACGCACACACACACACACACACACACACACACACACACACACACACACACACACACACACACACACACCGCGCGCGCGCACTGTCCATCTCAGCCTGGGAGCGAGAAATGAAATCGATTAGGTCGTGTGACTCTCTGCTGAGTGCATGCCAGGTCTCTCCTCGGGGGATCTTGTTTAGGCCAAGTCCGTTAGCCAGGGTGAGCATGCGTCGGTTGACAAACTCAAGTAGCCGGAAGTCCCCTTTCGTTAGTGTCCCCCGGACAAAGTCACCATCGTCTCCACCCGCCCAAAGAATGATGTGTCTAGGCTTACATTGGCGGGCCGCCGGTCCCTGAAGGGGACCAGGGAGGTTTTCTCCGTGGAGTTTGTTGACAGAACAAACACTAACGGACGAGACGGAGGCAGATCTTCTGGAATGGAAAGTCTGGGAGGACGTTTCCAGCTAAAGGTTTCCATCAGTGTAGCGGGCTTCTGTGACCGGGCGGAAGGGGTATTACTGAAGTCTGCTAAAAGCTCACTTAATGGCCGAAAGTGTGGACTCTACAGGCTGGTGGTGAAGGGGGTGGGTGTAAGAACGGCCCCCTGTTCCATGCTGAAAGGACGAAGAGAGGCTGAAAGAAGGGATAGATGAAGCTGAGGGACGGGGTTGGGGGTGACGGTGGGGAATCTTGATCTTGAGTGTGGAACGGATAACAGGGTACATGAACTAATGTATCAATAAACATATAAACAAAGCAAAGCAACAATGAATAATAAAAGAGAAAATTCGAAATGAAATAAAAAAAAAAAAAGCAAAGCATATAAACGTACTCCCATTTTATCTTGAATACAAGTACTTTCTGAGATATTCCATGAAGAAGAAAAACCGTTTGGGGCCGTTATAGCCGTTAGTAACGGCTATTTTAGTAAAATAAAACATCGGGCATCATCCGTGACCCATAATGAACAAACGTACACATTTTCAGAAAGATCGGCCCCAGAGTTTTGTCTGGAGCGAGTGGAACAAATTTTGAACACGGACAGACACACAGACAGTATTTCTTCATTCCTATTGTAAAGTACTCCATGTTCCACAAGAACTAAGGGTACAAAAAAGATAGAAAGCTATATATATATATATATATATATATAATATATATATATATATATATATATATATATATATAGTATGTATGTGTGTGTGTGTGTGTGTGTGTGTGTGTGTGTGTGTGTGTGTGTGTGTGTGTGTGTACACACACACACACACACACACACACACAGAGAGAGAGAGAGAGAGAGAGAGAGAGAGAGAGAGAGAGATCAATACAAGAGATTCCTGGCAGCTGCTGGCAGACAAACAGACAGATTGATAGATAGATAGATGGATGGATGGATGGATAGACGACGTATTTTTTGTCACACCCAGCATCCTATAGTCATGTCTTCTTTAATATATTCATAATCCTGTACTCAACTTTTCTTTGACATATTCATTATTCTGTAATCACCTCCTTTTCGCTGCATTAATTTAATCATTCTACAGTCACTTGTTCTTTGTCACACTGATCATCCGTTTGTCACGTCTTTGCTATATTTTATCACGCTGGAGTCACGTCTTCCTTGTGACATACATCCATCTTCGCATTCGTCTTCTTTGCGAAATTTGTCATTCTGTAGTCTCGTCTTCCTTGTTACGTTCATCATTCTGCAGTCACCTCTTCTTTGCTACTTTAATACCCTACAATCACCTGTCCTTCGCCACATTGATCATCCTGTAGTCACGTCCTCTTTGCTACATTTATCATCGTCACGTCTTCTTTGCTATATTTATCATCTTGTCGTAATGTCTTCTCTGCTACATTCATCATCCTACAATAACCTCGTCTTTGCTGCAGTCGTCTTCCTGTGAACCACCTCTTTTTTCTTCTTACCTTGTGGGCAGCGAGTTCTGAGGAGCGTTTGTGTCCTTATGTCTACGGGTTCAGATACAACAAAACCCATGACAGCAGATCACGGGTAAGACGTTCTGACGAAAGGCAGACTAGGTCACGGCTGGCTGCTGGTGAAGCAACAGTGCGGAATGTTCCGACGATGTCATGCGTTTTGATGATACACAGTTCTGGGAACCTTCGGCAGCATCAACACGATTCGTTTCGCGTTCCTGGTGTGCTGCGAGAGCAGTCTTTTGTCTAGCGGATGTGGTGTTCATAAGGAATTCCTAGTTCTCTTGGATCGTGTCGGGATGATTCATGTCGTGCGTGTTCTACTGGTGTCATACCATTCGCCTCACAGTCGGCTCATGCGTTTAGACGAGCAGCCACCTTTCCACGGCTAATGGCGTGCTGTGAGTCATAAAAAACAACACTCTGCATGCTTATCCACCTTCTGCGACTCAATCCACTCTTCCTGTCTCTTTGGGCTTTCCCTTTCCCTCCCTGTTCCTTCCTCAGCCAATCAGGGGACACACACTGAAGGTCCTGACAGACCCCATGGATGCTTTGTGTGCAGATGGGTGTCTGGAACAGATTAAGGACACCACAGAAACTGGAAAGTATGCCATCTCTGACTAAATGATGGAAAGTATGCCATCTCTGACTGACCGAATGGTGAACCAACTTACCAACCAACTTTGGTGCAGACGGTAACTGGACCAATCTATGCGCAGACGAACACTAGAGAAAGAAACCCGGTCTCATGGGGAGCACACAGCTTACAGAAAACAATTCAGCGCTGCATTCTGATTTTGACTTTTTGCATAATAGGCCTACTATCTTAACATTATGAAAGATCTCTTTTCCCGAAAAAAAAAAAAAACAGATCGGGTCTGCCAGCTGCGCAGATTGCTCTAATTGCAAAGAAGCAGAGTAGGGGCATCTGCATAAAGCACTGAAATGTCAGAGAGATCCACATACCTGAAAACAAACCTGTTTGTTTTTCTTCGTAAAAATGTGAGGATTTGACAAACTTGTAGCTTAGAGTCTGAAGTACAACTGAGAGCGTTTTAACTATCTGAACATACAGGTGCGACACTCGAGTGGTTACGACACTAGCTTGACGAAAACCGCCCTAGTCATAACACATTCAAAGGTGTTGACTCCGACGAGTGCTCTACGTGCTTTCAAGTTCATCCAAAACTTCGTTCCACGAAGAGTTTATCAGGCCTGCATCTGCTCACTGGTTACCCTATAAAGAGAAACGCACCCACATAAATGTTCTTCAGGCAGCGGAAAGCAGGGGGTAAAAAGTAGGCTACCCTCTAGACTGCAGTCAAATGGTGAGACCCGTTTACCTGCACAGCGGAAAGTTCGAACCACTCGTGGGATTTTTACGGCTTGAAAAACCTCTGTGATTTAGGTTAGGGAAGGTCAAGGCTCCGGAGGGAAAGGAAACGGCCTCCACAGTGGTCTTCTCCGGACAACAATTCTAACAATTCTCTGCCCTGCGGTCGTTTGTCTGTAGGATCTTATCCTTTAAACCTTTGAATTCCACAGACAGGGAGCGCAGGCCTATCTGCCACTTGATCAGTTTAAGGGAAGTGAGGGGAGAGGTGGGGGAACCGATAAGGACCAGGAGGAGGGATCGAGCTGATTAGCAGTGCCAGGGAGGTGAAACAGGGGTGAACCTCGTTAGTCTAATCTTGGAGTTTTTAAAGGTGCGGTACATGGCTCAGCGGATTTAATGACTTCCGGTTCCCGTGGCACCGGAAGTACGTGCGAGTGATCGGTGCTGAGGGGGGGGGGGGGGGGGTAGTTTTGAACTACATACCTGACTTTAATGTACACAGGACAAGGCACATGACGTACACATGCTTTATATTCTGATTATTTTGGTGGCTTTCTGTCATGACAACCCTATCCAAAACCGACGGCGATTCTTCTCACCAGTGGTTAGGGCCAACATTAGTCATTTACAGACTGCATACACCGAGGAAAAAGCTTCTCCGAGTTAATCATAACTGGGTAGGTTACGCGTACACTAAGAGATGGAAATCTACGTCACTGATGGATGTGGATGTCGGGGTGGGCACAGGAAGGTCGA
>JADBJO010011739.1:60000-62615 GCA_016801955.1 Conus betulinus | reverse complement strand
GAAACGACAGGACTATCTCTTTGCCCCACTTACTAACCTTCAGTATAAATTTAATTTTCGTGCAGTATTTCCTTTACAAGAATGTTTTGTTCATTTTACCTGTTTTGCTATTTCTCGCTGGCTGCATTTGTGTGCCTTTGCGTTCTGCTTTTGATCCTTGGGGTGTGAGATTACACACCCGGAATCCTAGGTGGTATAATTCTATATGATTCCATGGGGGATAGACACAGTCAGTCCGATTGTACTGATGAGATTGGAATCAGCGGTGGATGGATGAAAGGCGCCTCTGGGCTCGCAACAGGAAAGATTCTGATTTTTAGGACGGACTATGATGGTCCCCGGATTCTGGTGGTAAGGAATAACATATATATATTTTATAATATAATAATTAAAATATTATAATTACCGGGGTGGAATTATAATTTTTTATCGTAAATATGATAACAATAATAATTGGGGATATAATTTATTTAAAAAAACTTTACAAAAAATATCCCAGGCAAGTTTAAATAATATAATATATACTAAAAAATATAATTATGTATTAATATAATTAATATAAAATAAAATATTATATAATAAAAATTATATAGAAAATTTATATAAAAATAATATAATAAAAATAAAAAAATAATAAAAAACAATTTATACGTTAATATCATAATAGTATTTTTATATATATAATACAATTCTAGATGTTTATCATATTTTTAAAAATATATATGAGTTTCTCATAATATTCCAAGATTCTAAACACCCTCTTTTATTCTATTTTACTCTCTTCAACTCCTGTTAAACTTCACCCGTGCCATCACAGACGCGTTGCGCGCGCTCTGTCTCTGGCAGCCTGTTGACTTGTCTGTCTGTGGTCTCTCTGTACGTCACACACACAGCACACACAACACACACACACACACACACAAAAACACCACACACACACAAACACACCACGCACCGCACGCACGCACGCACGCACGCACGCACGCAAGGCACGCGGCGACAAGCACGCACACACACACACACAACACACACACAAACACAAACAAACACACACACACACAAACCACAGGTTTGAAGGAGTATTGGACAAGTCTTGTTCGAATCTTTACTTTCTACTTCTGTCAGCTTCTGCGTCTCTTCAGCTATTCTGCGTCGCTTCTTCGTTTTCTTCTTCTTCTTCTCTTCTCTTCTTCTTCTTCTTCGTCTTATTCTTCGTCTCTTCGTTCTTCTCTTCGTCTTTTCCTCTGTTTGCTTTTGGTATATGGGAATTAATCAACCGGTCATGAGGGACTATGTTTCTCATATAGACAACAGAAATACTAACTCGCCGGTTACGGTATTTTGCACGTTAACAAACTAGTCGTCTTCTGCTGAGTGTATCCATCATTTTCACCCGCAATAAGTTCAACTCATGGAACCCTGTCTTGCCAAGTTTTAACGAAGCTAAGCCTCTTAAGCTAAGGGAATCTTATATCTCATTCTCACTTGACTTGTCAGCAGTCTCTTCTGAGTCTAAGAAGCCAGCCTAACACTACACCCCACTGCCTGGTGTCTGGCTAGTACATGCGGTGTCATGGCATCACACACAATCATTGCCATGTCGTCCTTTTCTCTTCCTTTGTTTTCTTTTCTTTTTTTCTTTTTAATCCTCCTTCCATTATGTAATATATACCGAAATCGCAGTAGTACTGATGAAATAAAGAACCATGATTGTTTTAACACTTAACTTGTCGCTTATTATGTGAATCCAGCCCAATAGGCATCTCATGCTGCCACAAGTCTGGCCTGTTTCTAGCACTTGTGAACGTGGATGTCTGTTGAGATGTTCCCGGCAACGGATGCCTTTTATTGTCTGTACATTCATTTGTTACCTCTGATGAGAGACGAGAGAGAGAGAGGAAGGAGAGAGAGAGGAGCAGAGGGGTTGAGAGGGAGAGAGGAGGAGAGAGAGTGAGGATTGTTTTTAACACCTCTCTCATCTCTCTTCTCCCTCATCCTCTCCTCTCTTCACTCTCTCTAAAATCCCTCTCTCTCTGCTCTCTCCGCCCTCCCTCCTCGCCCTCTGTGTGTGTGTGTGTGTGTGTGGGTAAATGAAATACAACCTAAACATGTTAAGAATGGTGGGCAACAGAAACGCGCGGATACATTTAAAATGTGCAAATCATATGAAAATCAACTTGACGAGAGGAGCCCTTTATTTGAAATAGCAAACACCCATGAACATAAATAGGGCGGAGGGGGAAAATGAGAGAAGAGAGAGAGAGCGGAGAGAGAGAGAGAGATGGACAGAGAGATGAGGAGAGATCGCGAGAGCGAGAGACAGACCAGACAGACAGACAGACAAACAGGCAGACAGACAGAGGCAGATCACAGAGACGGATTAGTTCACAGTTGAACAAAAGAGGAATAATAGCAGTTTGATATGAAATCAAAATATGAAAGTCATCAGCCTAAAAGACGAGAGATGTGGGTGGTAAATAAACAAAGGAAAGGACAAACAGGAGCCTTTTGTCACACAGACGAAAATGGAAAACAACAAAAACAGCGAGAGAACATGTTGGGTACACGGAACACGGAGCTGAAGGGCAGGCGAGGGAGGAGAGGTGGGGGTAGGG
>JADBJO010011739.1:47500-50000 GCA_016801955.1 Conus betulinus | reverse complement strand
AATGCTCGTGGTCAATCATGATGCACGTGCATGGCACCTCGTTCATGAACACAGATCAGACACCGTTGGCCACAAATCTGTAAACAGAACGGTCGTCTACGCCAGCCCAAAAAGCATGGCACAAAGGTGAAGACTGGACCCTGCCGATCGTGGACGTGCCTTAGCGTTGACTGACGAAGGGATTTCTGGCCGCGAGGTGGCTAGGCGTCTGAACGTGTCCCATTCCACCATCCAACGTCTTGTAGAGAGGTTTCAGGCGACTGGCAGCGTGCAGGATCGGCCACAATCAGGCCGTCCTCGGTGTACCCGACAGACATGCTGACCGATTCCTCCTGCTGTCTGCCCTGCGCAATCGGACTGTCACCTCATCCACCTTAAGGCGTGAGCTCCTGCAGGCTGCAAATGTCAATGTCAGTAGAAGGACAGTTTGTAACCGTTTGCACGAGTTCAGGCTGTCATCCCGGAGACCAGCAGTCGGAGTACCACTTACTCCAGCTCACCGCAGAGCACAGGCAGACTGGTGTCGTCATCACGTTCGCTGGACGAGGCAGCAATGGGTCTCGAGTGCTGTTCACAGATGAGTCCCGCTTCACCTTGGCATTCAATGACGGCAGGACCCGAGTGTGGTGAAGGCCAGGAGAACGTTTTGCTGACGCCACAGTTCGTGAGGTGGATCGTTATGGAGGGGGTTCTGTGATGGTCTGGGGTGGCTTCAGTCGTGAAGACAGAATTCCCCCTGTACGTCATTCAAGGCATGCTGACAGGGGTGTGGTACCGTGACGAGACTGTGAGGCCCCTGATCCAGCCCGCCCTTCAGGCCATGGGTAACGCTGCTGTTTTCCAAGACATCTCCCGTCCACACCGAGCCCGTGTCGTGGACGATCATCTGCAGCAAGAGGGGATCATCCAGATGCAGTGGCTATCTCGCTCACCCGATCTGGCTCCAATTGAGCACCTCTGGGATGTCCTTGGACGGCGGGTAGCCCACAACCATCTTCTTACCCTCTCTGCCGATTTCACGCCACCCTGCATTTAGGCTTAAACGAGTTATAAATAACATTCCCAAATATTTGTAACTATTGGTTACTTTTACTTCTACATCTCCATATCACCACTTTTCATACTGGAATAAATAACCACCCATACGAAAGACAATAATGTTTGTTTTCTCTAGATAACACTTCATTGAAGTCTATCTGCTTCATGTTTTTAAAACATTTATTTGATTTTGCAACCCAACAACAGTACTAGAGAACAAAATTACATCATCTGCAAATAAAAGCATAAACAGTTCAACAAGAGCATCTGCAATCAACTGCATACCATGTTTGCCTTTATATGTGACATTTCTAAAGTTATCTCATTTATAACAAATGCAAACATTTGAGGACTCAACAGACAACCTTGCTTCACTCCTCTAGGACAATTGAATAAGTCACTGTACAATCCTTTCTCACAAATACATGCTAAAAGTGAATTATATACACCACGAAGAGCATAGTACAAGAGAGAGAGAGAGAGAGAGAGAGAGAGAGAGAGAGAGAGAGAGCGTGTGTGTGTGTGTGTGTGTGTGTGTGTGTGTGTGTGTGTGTGTGTGTGTGTGTGTGTGTGTGTGTGTGTGTGTGTGTGTTGCAACGTTTGAATTTCCAGCAATCCATTGACAAAAAACACGCCGCTAGTTTAACTATGTCGGTCTGAGAAAGGGAGGTAAGAAAGGCAGGGGCTAGATAATCCTCAAAGGTGGCCTGCAGCATGGGAACGTGTCCAAGTGATCAAAGCCATGGCCTCAGTCAGACCCAGACCCGACCTAATGGATTCCCCTGTGTGCCACTCCTGGCCTTTAGGTGCAAAGTGCAACGACCGGAACGAAGTGAACGAATAGATGGTCCAAGGAATGCGTCAGGTGTCCGTCATACGAACGAACTGAACTGTTATTTTTGTATTGTAATAACTCTTCACACACACACACACACACACATAACACACATGCACGCACGCACACACACACCACACACACACACACACACACACACACACACACACACACACACACACACACACACACACACACAGACAGAGAGAGAGAGAGAGAGAGAGAGGAGAGAGAGAGAGAGAGAGAGAGAGAGAGAGAGAGAGAGAGAGAGAGAGATGTAATACTATAAAGCTAGAGGAAAAACAGCAGCGTGGGTTTCCTTCTTCTTAGTAGTTTATTTCATCTCTGTGAGTCTCAATCATAATTTTCACATCATTGAATCATTTTAATAACTAATATGCAGGTGTCGTATTACGACATTTTTGAATGTCAGTGTGACCAAAGCTTCATCGGCTGATAACAGTCTGTGACAAGAAATTGTCGAATATTCATTACGTGGCTGATTGCGCAGTAGTTGTGCCTCGACCAACCGATCGATTTCTTAGCATGTTTTGGTTTTGCTTCGTTTTTTGTTCTTTTTATTGTTGTTATTGTTCTTTTTTTCCCCCGAGGAAGCACACAGCACCA
>JADBJO010011739.1:20000-32500 GCA_016801955.1 Conus betulinus | reverse complement strand
TTGGTTGATGTCCCGCTGACTACACGCACAGGTTTATATAAAAGGGCGACTCTGCAAAAAAGGCGAGATCCAGTATCCATCATCAACGCTGTATAAGTTCGCACAGAGTCGACATCTATGTTCCATGCTAGTGTCAAATCAAACGGTGTGCAGAGAAGGACATCTCGAGATGAAGTCAACGCTACTCGAAATGTGAGCTAGTTCCTATTCTAGGTTGTGGCCGACAACTTTTTTGGTAAATGCAGCATCGTGCAGACCGAAGCAAATTAGGTCACGTCAACAGAAGAGAGACGCGTTTCACGTGCAGTGTGGTGTTAGGACTGGCGTGGTTGTCAGGACTACTAGTGTGGTGTCCCTAGCAGTGGAGTGACGGAGATGGATGGTGAGCAGTGGCTGAGGAGAGAGCTGGCGGTGGTGTGCGTCTTTCTTCTCTGCAGCTTGCTGACGGGTAAGTGTTCCAGTCCCGTTATTGTTCGCTGTGTTCGTGTTCACATGTCTTCGACTGTAAGAAAGAATTTTGTTAGATGCGCCATGTATGATTTGAGTCTGTCTGTCTGTCTGTCTGTGTTTCTCTCTCTCTGTCTCTGTCTATGTCTCTCTCTCTCTCTTCTCTCTCTCTCTCTCTCTCTCTCTCTCTCTCTCTCTCTCTCTCTCTCTCTCTCTCTCTCTCTCTCTATCTCTTTCTCTCTCTCTTTCTCGCGCGCGCGCGCGTTTGTACTCTGGCTGAACTATCAGTTCAAGCTTGTGATGTTTGTAGTAGTTGTTGTTGTTATTGTTGTTGTTGTTGTTGTGTTCGTTTTCAGTCAAATCTTTCGTGATCTCTGTGTCGTTACTCAACGTGTTTCCCTCACATACAGTCACACCAAGTTACCTCTGCCTCAGTCCCAATGCAAACTGTCTACAGGAAGCAGTCTCTATCACATCTCTCTGGGCCACTCACTAAATGGTGTTCAGTGGTGTCTGTTCCAATCAAACATACACAGAACATCACCCACCATTGCCTCTACTGGTGACGACAATTACTCAGTGGCAAAGTCATCGTAACGGTGATCTCTCCTCCTTCTTCATCCAGTGTTTGTTCCATGAATGTGTCACACAAAGAAGTCGGACATGCTCTGATGTCTCCTCCCTCTCCATCAAACGCCTGTCTAATGAACGTGTCCACCGTGTCCACACAGAAGATGGGCCATGAACTCACCACGCTCATTACGTGAAAAGAGGCCTGGGAGTCAGGAAGGTATTTTTCAAGTGGCAAAATCCAAAAAAGAAATGAAGGGCCATATATTTTTTCATCTTTCTTGATTAGCAAGTGTGTGAGGAAGACTCTCAGAATCACAGCAATGAAAAGGACGAACTAGACAGTGCCATTCTAGGTTTCCCATTGGGACTCTCTTAACAAACTCAAAACCTACGGCTTGAAGGCGGTGTGAAAACAAAACCCTTGACATATGTATGTGCCTGTGATGGAGTTCCAGACATTATGTCCTCCCACCCGCATGGTGGCCGTCACAGTGATCAGAAGAAGGTGTGGGCGTTACCGTGTGATGTAGAGACCTCTCTGTCTGTCTGTCTGTCTGTCTGTCTGTCTGTGTCTGTCTGTCTGTCTCTGTCTCTGGTCTGTCGGTCTGTCTGTCTGTCTGTCTGTCTCTCTCTCTCTCTCTCTCTCTCTCTCTCTCTCTCTCTCTCTCTATTCTCTTCTCTCTCTCTCTCTCTCTCTCTCTCTCTCTCTCTCTCTCTCTCTCTCTCTCTCTCTCTCTCTCTCTCACTCGCGCGCCGCGCGCGCGCGCGCGCGTTTTACGCACTCCTCCCCTCTCCTCTTCACTCCTTCCCCTCTCTCTGTTCCATACTCTCCTCTCTCTCTCTCTCTCTCTCTCTCTCTCTCTCTCTCTCTCTCTCTCTCTCTCTCTCTCTGCTTTTTGCTAATGGCAAAAAATTGTGTCAGTGTCGGTGTCAGTCTCTCTCTCTCTCTCTCTCTCTCTCTCTCTCTCTCTCTCTCTCTCTCGCTCTCTCTCTCTCTCTCGTCTCGCTCGTTCGCTCGCTTGCCTGAACTCTTTCACTACCGCTAACTGTATTGCCGTTTTCTTCCTCCGTCGAGGATGAGTAAAAAAAAAAAAAAGTAAAAACAAAAATTTAAAAAGAAGATTGTGTCCTCATTTTCTTTCTGTCATAACAAGAAATCAAGTCGCTCGTTCTATCCCTTCAAAAAGTGACATGGTTTATTAAATTTAGCTGATTTCCATATGGACTTGTCGGTATTTCCGACGATATTCCCAATCCCAATGTCATTGTATGTATCACTGAGTAACTGTCTGGAAATCTGCAGTTTATTGCCCTGTACTTTTCAGCCCCCCCCCCATATCTCCCAGCCATCCCCTCTCCCCATATCTCCCAGCCATCCCCTCTCCCCTCCCCAGCCATCCCCTCTCCCATATCTCCCAGCCATCCCCTCTCCCCATATCTCCCAGCCATCCCCCTCTCCCCATATCTCTCCCAGCCCCTCTCCCCATCTCCCAGCCATCCATCTCTCCCCATATCTCCCAGCCATCCCCTCTCCCCATCTCCCCATATCTCCCCAGCCATCCCCTCTCCCATATCTCCCAGCCATCCCCTCTCCCCATCTCCCAGCCATCCCCTCTCCCCATATCTCCCAGCCATCCCATATCTCCCAGCCATCCCCTCCCCCATATCTCCCAGCTCTCCCCATATCTCCCAGCCATCACATCTCCCCATATCTCCCAGCATCCCCTCTCCCCATATCTCCCAGCCATCTCATCGCAACGTACTTCGCACCCTCCCCTGTTCCCAAGTTCTGTTCACCGGATTATCATGGGATATTGTCGTGTTAATATCTTGTATTTCCTACGCCTTCGCAGCAGAATGCATTTTCAATAACTGAATCTGATATGTGCGACGCTGTAGTTCTATCTGTACTTTGAATATCCCAGTCCAAGTGAAACTACTTCTGAAAACAGATGATGTGAGGATGAATTTCCATTGTTCTGGCTTTTTCTTCCAGCCTGGCTCAGGACTTCTTGTTAAATAAACATATAACGTCTACATTAATATTCAATGGTTTCGACAGTTCAAAGAATGAGGAATACTTCCTCTGCCAGTGTAAACGGGAATGGTTTTTTTTTTCGATACTATCCTGACTGACGTGAATAACAGAGTGTGGTCTTGAAGACTGATTGTGAGCCGACTGGAGAAAAATGGAGGCGACGAGTTCATTCAGGAGAAACATAATGGACAAGCTACGAACGACAGAAAGAATACACACAGAACAGGGGAAGACACGCGGTAGGTTATAGGAAGAGAGATGATGGTGGTAGGAGAAAGGAAGATGGAACTGAGTGCGGGGGGAGGGGAAGTGTGCCAGAAATGAAAGAAAGATGGTAATGGTGTGGGGGTAGGAGAAAATTGAAATGGTAGGGGAAAGATAGAAGGTAATGTTATGGAGGTAGACGCAAATTGTAATGATAAAGGAAAGAAAGATGGTAATGATGTGGGGCAGCAGAAAGGCAGCAGAAAGCTGGTATAGGTTTAGGCAGAAAATGGTAATAGTGTTTAGGCAGGCAGGAAAAAGTTGTAATGGCAAAGGAAAGAAAGGGGAGACAGAAAGATGGTAATGATAAAGTGTCGTGGAGACGGGAAAACAGGCAAAGAAAGATGTTGTGGAATGGCAAAGGAATGGTAGAGGGAAAGAAAGATGATGTGGAACAGAAAACGTTGTAATGTAGAGACAGATGTTGTGGAGACAGGAAAACGTTGTAATGGTAGAGGAAAGACAGATGTTGTGGAGACAGGAAAACACGTTTTGATGGTAGAGGAAAGAAAGATGTTGTGGAGACGGGAAAACGTTTTAATGGTAGAGGAAAGAAAGATGTTGTGGAGACAGGAAAACGTTTTAATGGTAGAGGAAAGAAAGATGATGTGGAGGCAGGGAAGTTGTAATGGTGGAGCAAAGAAAGACGGAAAAAGGTGTTGGAGCAGGAGAAAAAACTGTAAAGGTAAAGGAAAGAAGACAGAAATGGTGGGAGTAGGAGTGGTGATGGTGTATAAAGGAATAAAGGTGGTCATAGTGAGATGGAGAGTGGTGATGGTTACAGGGAAGGAAAACTTTCATGGTAGGAAGGAGAGAGGTGAGGGTCATAGAGAAAAAAGGAAGATGGTAATGATGGTAGAGAGGTTAATGGTGATGATAGAGAGAGGAAAGATGATATTAGCGGGAGGGAGAAGGGTGGGTAGAGGTAGGGAAATAGTAGCGATGGGAGGGAAAGTGGTTGTGGTAGTGGTGGGGCAGGAAGTGGTGGTGATTATAGAGGAAAGAAAGATGATGATTGTTGGAACGTGCATGTAATGGCTGAGAGAAGGAAGATACTAATGGTGGGAGGGAGAGTGATGGTGATGGTAAAGAGAAGGAAGATAGTAGTGATGGGAGGGGAGAGTGATGGTGGTGGTAAAGAGAAGGAAGATAGTAATGGTGGGAGGGAGAGTGATGGCGGTGGTAAAGAGAAAGAATATGGTAATAGTAGGAAAGGGAAAGAAGATGATAACGTTGGGAAGGAGAGTAATGGTGATGGTGGGGGGGGGGTGGGGGGGGGAAGATGGTAACGGAGGGAAGGACGGTGGTGGTCGTGGTAGAGGGAAGAAATATTGACAGTGGGATGCAGAGCAGCGGCGATAGGCGGTGGAAGGAGTGGAGGTGTTTGGGGGTGGTGGGAGGGAAGTGACGGCGTTAGAAGGAAGGCAGATATGACGTTAGGAGGGAGGGAGAGTGGTGGTGATGGTGGTGGAAGGAAGGAGTAAGGAAAGGTGTTGGGGGAGGTGAAAGTAGTAATGGAGGTGGTGTCAGGCTGGGAGGATGGGTAGTGGTGGGGACGTAGGTGGAAGACTGGGATAGAGAGGGGGGTGAGGATTGTGGTAGAGGGAGGGAAAGTGGAATGGGCTGTGGGCACGGGGAGTGGAGAGCAATGGAAACGCAGGCTCAACTGACAAGCGCGGGTTAAAGGAATACCCAACAAACAGACAGCTGTCCAAACAAACCATGACCCCCAATAACCTGGCAGGAAAGTCTTGGGATCTTGTTCTTTAAGCTGACCACCAGCATTACAATTTTCTGTGTCGGAGGAGGAAGGCCGGGCGGGAGTAAGGCAGAGAGGGGAAGATGGGGCCGGGAGTGTGTGTGTGTGTGTGTGTGTGTGTGTGTGTGTGTGTGTGTGTGTGTGTGTGTGTGTGTATGTATGTGTGTGTGTGTGTGTGTGTGTGTGTGTGGGTGTGTGTGTGTGGGTGGGTGTGTGTAGGGGGGGGGGATCGGAAGTGAGAGTTGATACAGCATCCATGCAGACCCTTATCTCAGCTACAGCGATGCTCCCCAGAGAGAGAGAGAGAGAGAGAGAGAGAGAGAGAGAGAGAGAGAGAGAGAGAGAGAGAGAGAGAGAGAGAGAGAGAGAGAGAGAGAGAAGTATCTGTCTTCTTCGTCGTCGTAGATGTAGTTGCGACATTCAGCTAAATATGTCTAGAATAAAATTTAATGTTTGTTCACAAAAAGGTGACTGGTTTCTTCGTTCCCAGTCCTATTGCTTTAAATGGACATGTTTTCTACCAGCAGTCCGCCTACAGCCACCAAGGCATGTCCATTGCATTCCTTTGCCTATTTCAAGTGGAAACACCTCTATTGAAGGCATTGTCCATTATATTCCTTGCTGTATTCCAACAGGAAACAGCAGTACAGTAGACATTGTCCATTGTACAACTTGCCGTATTTCAACTGGAAACATCTCTACAGAAAGCATTTCCCATCGTATTTCGTGCTGTATTTCAAGTGGAAACATCTCTATAGAAGGCATTATCCACTGTATTCCATGTCGACTTTCAAGTCATTCCAATGAGACTATAAACCGAGGTTCCGTGTGTGAACGCACGCACGACATTTGGCACACACGTAAAATCCCATCACCAACTTTCGGAAGAGAAGACCAGTTTGGCCGTTGGTATGGAAGTCCTGTTACACATACAATGGACCCTGCGTAAGAAATTCAAAGAATGAAAGAAGTAAAGAATTTGAGTGAAACGATATTGACTGGATGACACGGGAAGCGACTGAATGAAGCGCCAGCTGGCAGCTCTTCAATCGGCACTACCAAGGTAGAAAAAACCTGTTGCGTAAACGAGTGTAGTTTGTAAAGCGCTTAGAGCTTGGTCTCTAGCCTAGAATAGGCGCTATATAAGTGTTCATTATAATATGATATATAAAAGTGGAAGCCTCTCTACAGAAGGCATTGTCCATGTATTCGTATCCGTGTACTTTACAGAAGGCATGCCGCATCCATGCCTTACAGCGCAACAGCGAAGCGGACACACACAATTTGACCAAATCTATGTAAATTTGAGCAGCTGTTTGAACGAACAAACGAACGAACGAAAATTGAACGAATGAATGAATGAATGAATGAATGAATGAATGAATGAATGAATGAATTAATGAATACAGGATTTGTGTGCTGATTATCTTGGTATAGTGTACCCGTTCATAATCGTAAATTCAACGTCGTTAGTGCTCCACTTACCCCCTTACCCCCACACATACACGCACACACCACCACCACCCACCACCACCACCACCACCACCACCACCAGCAACAACACAACTACAACTATCCACTACTCAGCATCGCCATTCCACAGATATATCTATGGGTCTTGATGAGCTAATGCGTCAGAGGAGACATTGTATTGTTGTCAACGGCGACGATCAGTGTAGCGTGTTCTTGTGCTACAGGCACCACGTACAGAACCAGGATGAACGCCTGTGTGTGCCGTGTGCATGATGTTGGCTAACAATGTACAGTGAACACAAAAGGGAGGAAGGGAGGAAGAAAATAAACAAGAAACAGAACTTAAAAAAAAAAAAACGAAAAAAAAAAAGAGAAAAGAAGTGCACCATTTTAAGGGAAAATGTTGCATATCGTTAAAGAATGAGAGTCTAAGCACTGATGTAGAGGATGCATTCTTAGTCTAAGCACGGATGTAGAGCTGCATTCTGATGTAAGCACTGATGTAGAGGCTGCATTCTTAGTCTAAGCACTGATGTAGAGGATGCATTCTTAGTCTAAGCACTGATGTAGAGGATGCATTCTTAGTCTAAGCACTGATGTAGAGGATGCATTCTTATGACTTTGGAAGTAGAGAAGCTGTAGTTCTTAACATGGTGTCTGCGGGGGAAGGCGCACAGACAATAAAATATAGAAAGAAAATCCACAAAAAACCAGACAGGGAGGAGGCAATAACCCATGTCAACATCCACATCATCTTGGAGAGAGACGTTTCACAAAGTCAACTCCTGTTTGTTGTCAATCAGCCAACCTCGGGCCACAAGAGGACTGAGGCCACGCACAAATGGCAGTATCCTACCCAGTCTAGACAGATTAAGGTACGAGGCACACCTCACAGGAAAGTAGAAACAACATTCCTGACAAAAGAAAAAAAACTGTCCACCTCAGGGCATCTGGAAAGAGATGCTGTAAGTTCTTATTTTCCTAAGAACCGTGTTCTAGACTGTTTAATGTATGTCTTTGAACTTAATGCTCCCACTTTCCCATATACAACAAGCATGCCCCCGCCCCCTCCCCTCCCCCCCCCTTCCCTCTGGACCATATACTCTGATCTGCGTCAACGTATTCTAAGACACTGACTATCCTAGCCTACCCTAACTGCTGCCATTTTGTCCAAGAGAGAACGGAAGCATCGCATTTCTCACAGAAAGCATCCATCCCATTAGAGAAAAAAAAAAAACTCTTGTTCCTAACGTTAAGAGAAAGTTAGATTAACAAGGGTCTTTTTTCCTGTGCAAACGCCGTTTGGCCGTTTTCAAATTGACAAGTGCCATTTGGTGTTGGCGTGATTTAAGGGATGCACAGTGAGATCTGGGGATAAGTTAATCTTCCGAAACAGCGATCGTCACTCGGGATTTAAGGTCTGAAGGAAATCGTAAAGCCATGCGAAGTTTCTGGCCTTTAAAAGACCCTGTGAGGTTTCTCGTAGAGCAAAGTTTTTTCTCTTCCGGTTACATGAGTACTGGCTCCAGAACATCTGGAGACGAAGGCATATGAGATATTGTTAAAACCGCCCCAAGTTATTTTACACCACGTTATTAGAGTTATGACTGACAACTTATTAATATTGTTCCTTTTTTTTTTTACATCGTGCACACATATCACGGAGTAGAATGTCAATCATCTTCACAATAAGCGAATCGTAATCTTGCTCCCTGTTCCCTTCCACCAGTCCGCCTACAGCAACAAAAGCATTTCCATTGTATTCTTGTCGCATTTCAACTGGAAACATCTCTATAGCGGACATTGTCCATCATGTCCATTGTATTCTTTTCGCATTTCAACTGGAAACATCTCTATAGAAGACATTGTCCATTATGTCCATTGTATTCTTTTCGCATTTCAACTGGAAACATCTCTATAGAAGACATTGCCCGTAATATTCCTTGCTGTATTTCAACAGAAAACAGCACAACAGAAGACATTGTCCATTGTACTCCTTGCCGTATTTTGACTGGAAACATGTCTACAGAAGACTGTTCAGTGTATTGACGCAGTACACCGAACGAGACAAGGAAGAAAACGAAGGAAGAAATACACAAGATGTGAAACGTTAAGAAGTACCAAAGCTCAAAAAAGAAAAACCGACGAACTACACAATTTTAATTGAAAAATATTGCACATTGTTAGAAACTGAGAGTCTAAACACTGATGTAGATGATGCATTCTTGAGACTTTGGAGTAGAGAAGCTGTAGTTTCTTCAACATACTGTCTGCGGGAAAGGCGCACAGACAACTGACTATAATATAGAAATAATCCACACATATCAGACTGGAAGGGGGCGATAACCAGGGTCAGCCATCCACATCATCTTGGTGAGAGACGAAAGTCAACTCCTGTTTGTTTTGAGTCAGCCTGCCTTGGGGCCGACCTGAGACAGACGTAACGCACAGACATGATAGTCTTCTGCCCTGTGCTCTATACAGTGTGCTTCATGTCTTCTGCCCTGTGCTCTATACTGTGTACTTCATGTCTTCTGCCCTGTGCTCTATACTGTTCAATGCATGTCTTCTGCTCTGTGCTCTATACTGTTCTATTGATGTCTTCTGCCCTGTGCTCTATACTGTTCTATTGATGTCTTCTGCCCTGTGCTCTATACTGTGTGCTTCATGTCTTCTGCCCTGTGCTCTATACTGTGTGCTTCATGTCTTCTGCCCTGTGCTCTATACTGTTCTATTGGTGTCTTCTGCCTTCTGTGTGCTCTATACTGTTCACTTTATGTCTTCTGCCCTGCTCTATACTGTTCACTTTATGTCTTCTGCCCTGTGTGCTCTATACTGTTCTATTGATGTCTTCTGCCCTGTGCTCTATACTGTTCACTTTATGTCTTCTGCCCTGTGCTCTATACTGCTCTATTGATGTCTTCTGTGTCTGTATTCGATACTGTTCAATTCGTGTCTCTGAAACTGAATTTCTCACATTCCCATATACATCAAGCAGACCCCCCTCCCCTCCGTTTTTGGAACCACACCCCTCCCCCTTCCCCTGGGCCATTTATTCTGATCTTTTTCAACCTAGTTTAAGACACACTGACACTCACAGCCTACCCGACCTTGTGTCCCATCCCCCCCCCCCCCCCCCCCCCCCCCCCCCCCCAACGGAAACATCGCATTTATCACAGAACGAAGCCATTCTATTAGAGAAAAAACGCTGTTGTTCCGAGCTTCACGGGTAAATGAGATTAACAAGGTTATTTTTCCCTTCCAGACGCAATTTGACCATTTGCTAATTGACAAGTGCCATTTGGTGTCGGTGTGATTTAAGGTACACACACTGAAATCTGGGGATGTATCGACCTCCCGAAACAACGATCGTCACTCGGGATTTAAGGTCTGAAGGAGATCGTAAAGCCATGTAAAGTTTCTGGCCTTTAAAAAATCCTATAAGGGTTTTCTAGAACACAGCTCTTTTGTTTAATTCATGGGTACTGGTTCCAGAACATCCACATATAAAGACACCTCAGACATGTTGAACTCGTGCCAAGTTATTTCTAAACCACTATAGCAGAGTTATAACCGACATCTAATAAACATCGTTTCTTTTTTTTTCATTATGCAGACATAATTACAGAGTAGAATGTCAATCATCTTCAGAGTTAGATAATTATTATAATTGTTAATACTACTACAACAACAACAACAACAACAACAACAACAACAACAACAACAACAACTACTACTACTATACTACTACTACTACTACTACTACTACGACGACTACTACTACGATACTACGACGACGACGACGACGACGACGACGACGACGACTAAGACAACTACTACTACTACTACTACTACTACTACTACTACTACTAAGACTACTACTACGACTACTACTACTACTACTACTGCTACTACTGCTGCTGCTGCTGCTGCTGCTGCTGCTGCTACTACTACTACTACTACTACTACTACTACTACTACTACTGGTACAATCATTACTAGTGCTGCTACTACTGCTGCTGCTGCTGCTGCTGCGATTTTTAAAAAAAAGTTTGAAACAGCTAAACATAGTTTGTAGAGGTATTGTTCAGAAAACATCTGGGATATCTGGGCTGGTCTTTTTGTCCAAATGGTTGCTGAATCAGTTCTCTAACAACGTCCAGGCATGTGACCACTCTCACAGCATGTTTCTTTTGTATCCACACTGTACAGTTTCCTGTGTCTGTATTGTCATACATGGGGCGGCAGTTACGGACAGGAAATGTGCTGCGCCAGCTAACGTCACACTGCTGGGTAACTGTTACTGAGTGCAGCTGTACTGCTGTCAACTAGCTTCACACTGTTGGATGACTGTTACTGAGTGCAGCTGTACTGCTGTCAACTAGCTTCACACTGTTGATGACTGTTACTGAGTGCAGCTGTACTGCTGTCAACTAGCTTCACACTGTTGAATGACTGTTACTGAGTGCAGCTGTACTGCTGTCAACTGACATCATAATATGGTCGACTGTTACTGAATGAAGCTGTATTGTTGTGAGCTGATATCATACTATGTGGTGCATCCTACTGAGGGAAGTTGTACTACTGTCAACTGACATGAAACAATGTGAGCAAAACAAAGAACACAGACCATTGCAAACAGAAAAGACAGGCCAACAGGAGCCTACTACATTGACCAATGTCTACATCGACGACGATACATGAGCGTTGTACATTGACCAATGTCTACACTGACGGCAATACAGGAGCCTCGTACATTGACCAATGTCTACACTGACAGCAATACAGGAGCCTCGTGCATTGACCAATGTCTACACTGACAAAAATCTGCCAGAGTTGTCCAAATGGCGATGGCCGCTAAGATCAGAAGGGGCTTACCATTCGTGAAAGTTTGGACAAGCGCTCAGCATCGCTGGCAATAAACGATGATATAATGGCCCTGTTTCTCTGGCAGAGGTGGCAGACACCTCCCGGCCCAGCTGGCAGCAAACCCATCCTGTATTTGGGCTCTGACTCCGCCGTCCTTCCAGACCGGTGACAAGGTTAGACTTGATCCCCTTTCAGTGTTCACCCCACCCTGAGGACCCCGGTGAGATTTACTTACTTCCGCGGCACAATTTATGCGATTTCCGCAGTACACACACTATGTTTCACTTGGTAACTTGGTGTAAAGTATTACACCATTGCTCTCAGGGAACATAGTCTGCGGGGATTATGTCGATCGTCTGAGTCTGATCAATTGGTCTCTCAGTCCTTTTACTCCATGTAGAGTCTTGAAGCCAAGTCAGATCAGAGAGAAAAATAAACAGCATTAAATATTTCAGCTTCAGCTTCAGAGAGGGCCACATTTTAAAGCCAGCAAAAAACAAACAAAACAAACAGCAAAAATATTTCAGCTTCAGCTTCGGAGGGGGCCACCCAGCAAAAAACAAACAAACAAACAAATATCGGAGTACTTCTAAATGGATATCTGTACTTCTAAATGCTTGCTGACTGACTCCAGGATGGAACCAACAGTTTTTACCATTCATAGCTCCAGTTTGGCAAGAGATACTCTAATCCAGCAGAGAGGCCAGAGAGTGTTACCATTGCCAGACAGGGGATGGTTGTCCATAGGCTCGGTGAAATAAAAAGCATAAAGATCTGCTATAGCTGAGGCCTAGAAAGTCATTTTCAGAGAGAACGAAGAGGGGGAGGGGAGCACTGAGAGACTTGTAGGGAAAAACAACAACAACAACAACAACAACACAAAAACAACAACAACAACAACGGAAAACCGAGAAACGGAGAGACTCAACTCAACTCAACATTTTTATTGCCATTAGCGTAAGCCCTGATGGCAAGGGGGGAAGGGGTATATGTAACCACATGATATAGCGGCAAAAAATAATACATTGTTCCAGACTTGCTTTCACACACGCGCGGGCGCGCGCGCCCGTACACACA
>JADBJO010011739.1:0-15000 GCA_016801955.1 Conus betulinus | reverse complement strand
CAAGTTTGTTCACACTGACTCTCACAGACTGTTCAGAGAATGAGAAGGTAGAGACAAGTTTGTTCACACTGACTCTCACAGACTGTTCAGAGAATGAGAAGGTAGAGACAAGTTTGTTCACACTGACTCTCACAGACTGTTCAGAGAATGAGAAGGTAGAGACGAGTTTGTTCACACTGACTCACACAGACTGTTCAGAGGATGAGAGGGTAGAGACAATGAGGCATGACATTGAAATGCGAGGATTTGTGTGTTAACGCCTCTTCGAACAGCCAGGAGTTGCAGGCTATTGACGGCACTGCTGCCGTGGACCTCTTCTCCATTTCACGCGCAAGGCTTCAGCCCATTTCATTGCCGTCGATTGCCCCATTATGGAAATGGATGTCCTGTGATGTCGACAATGTCACTAAGGCGATGGGGTATAGGGTCTGCCGAAATGTGAACGGCTGCGGACTGAAAAAAGCCTGTTTGTGAGCCCGTTTTCCATTTCTGCGTGTCCAGTGAGAGTGATAAATGTTTACATCGCCATTTGTTTGGGTTTGTTTCTTTTATTCCTGGGGGGAAACTTCTTCTTCCCTGTGTTTTGATGGCATAGACAATGATAACAGATTTAACGACATTGCAGTCATAATGGCCACTTGTTTTAAGAACAAATTTCCAAATAGACTGATCACGCATTTCATTTATTTTACAGTAACAATGTACATGTTGGTTATACAGAGTCATGCATGTTCAAAAGAAGTCTCATTGACATATAGAATGTTGAAAATCGAAGTTTTCTCGCAGACAGAAATAAATCTTTGCAGACAGGTTATTATGGAAGAAATATTCCTCATAGAACATGGGTGAGGTCTTGTTGATACAACAATGACATTTGTGTACATATGAAGCAGCCCACTTAGTCATCACGCGTAGTTATTTAATTTTTCAGATTATGGAAATGAAAAACCTTATAGGAAGTGAATGTTCCAGATCTTAGGAAGTAACTCTCTCATTTCATATATATATATATATATATATATATATATATATATATATATATATATATATATATATATATATATATCTTTATTTATTGGACATTGATTTACCAAATTACATGAAGTAAATGCCTTATTTTACAGGGAATTAATTTACCATTTTATGGTATGTCATTATCTCAGTTCACTTGACGTAATTTCCTTAGGGTTCATAGGGGTTATAAATAGATTCATACTAAATTCATCTGTCAGTTTTTGTACAGTGAATCACTGGATGAAATCTTTCAGTTTCTTGGCAGTGAGGGATTATATGGGTTCTATACTATGACCAAAAAATGCAATGTTCCTTGTCTGACAATACCCGCAGCGTCAAAAATCAGTTCCCTATTCATAGAAAACAGACGGCATCTCGACACGGAAAATTATCTTCGTTATTTGCCGAATCTAACGAAATCAATAAGCATTAGTGTTACCTTGGTAACGCGAAACGACTCGACAAAACACTCCGAAATGAAACAGCGGCTTGGATGTGGAAAAAAAAAAAAAAAAAAAAAAAAATATGTCTCTTCATCATCAGATCGTGTGATAAATCATTATTTCAAGAGCTGTTGATGTCTAAACATTTGAAATTCAATAATTTATTCCAGAGAAACACAAATTGTCGATCACGCGAATTGCCCTTAACGTGAATTGCATATGCATGGGAATGTGATTAATTAATTGAAAGTAGAGGGAGTGGAAGAGGGAGTAGTATGGAGTGGAGAGAGGGGGTGGAGTGTGGGGATAAGGTAGAGAAGAAATTAACCAGACACCAGAATGGTGAGTGTCATTTCAGTCTGAACACGAACCTATCAAATTGTGATTATTCAGACATCAGCATTGCAATACAAACTTGATTCCCCCACCCCCACCCCACTCCACCCCACCCCCACCCCACCCCACCCCTTCTCCATCTACCGTACCTTTCCCAGAAGCTGCCAGTACTTCTTGATGACCTTGATCAACCTGATTTGGCACCAAGCTTACACTCCACGTCTTGCTGTCGCCTTCATTCAAACCAAATCAGGTGTAGTGTATTTGCAGTAACGTGTACCACTATTTACCTTCAAACTACATCATGCGATAGCTGGAAAGTGAGACAAATGAAGACGGAGATCTAAACACATTTTAAAGGTAATTGTTATGATTCCACTGAACAACGTGGACTAACGAATCACAAGACCACACACACGCCGCGTTTTGACCTATGAGGTCTTCTTCAGGCAAGACGAATAACGCTCAGGACAACGAACATGAAGAACGAGCAATCACTTATCTTAGAATCAACTCCCGTCTTGCGCCGAATTCGACAAAGATAAGTAACTGCTCGTTCTTCATTTTCGTTGTCCTGAGTGTTGTTTCTCCAGCCTGAAGAAGACCTAAGGGGTCAAAACGTGTCATGGTTTGTCCTGTCATTCGTTTGTCCACGTTGTTGGGTGGAGCTATAATAATTACTTTTAAAATTACACCATGTGATGCCTACTCGCTTTGGATTACCCTGTTTGCTGTAATCCCACTTCAAGAACACCACTTGTCGATTGCACGCTTTAAACTACACCACTTATTATCTAACCTCAATTAACACCATAAGTCATGTACTACCAGCTGCAAACTAAACTACACTCTGTTATCAAAGGTCCAACACCATTGTCTTCTCGCTTTTCACTGAAGCACTCATAGTTCAAGAACATCTAACAATATCATTTGTCCTATATGAACTTTAAACAAAAAAATTCCGTTGTTCTCAAACATCAAACAGCATGATTTGTCGTTTATCCATATAAACTAAAAACCACTCGTTATCCTGCATCAGACAACACTATTCATCTACTTGGTTAGACAGACATCACTTATTACCGCATCAGTTCAAACAATACTATCCGTCATATACCAGCTTTAAACAACACCACTTGTCGTTACTTCGAAGCTACACTGCTCGTCGTCACATTTAAACTGCACTCTTTGATATGACTTCAAACTGCAGTACTTGGCGTCACCTATAAACAACAGCACTTGCCTGAACTACACCATTTGACATTACCTTTAAACTAAACCACTTGTCATCACATTTAAACTACACCACCTATCGTCACTTTAAACTACATCACATTTGTCATCACATTTAACCTATACTACGTTTAGCCACTTTTACACTAGATAACGAACCATCATCTTTCAACTCCACACGTTGTCATCATCTTAAACTGCACCACGTGTCATCGCATTTAAACCCCACCACTTGTCATCACATTTAAATCACACACACTTGTCATCACATTTAAACTACATCACTTGTCATCACATTCAAACTCATCACATTTTAAACATCACTTGTTCACATCACCACTTGTCATCACACATTTAAACTTCACTGCTTGTCATACACTTTAAACTACACTACTTGTCATCGCATTTAAACTACACCACCTGTCATCACATTGAATGTACACCACATGTTATCATCTTTAAAACTCACCATTTATTGTCACATCTAAATTACACCATTTGTCATGACATTTAACCTGTAGGACATGTCATCGTATTCAAACTGCACCATTTGTCATCACCGTTAAACCACATCACATGTCATCATCTGTAAAATGCACTATACACTACATTTCGTGTCCTTTAAAACTGCCCTGTGGCTGATATGCTGTGGGAAAGTTAACCTTTTTCGAGCAGCTTGCCATCAACTTTAACCCACAGTACCTGTCATCAACTTTAACCCAGATGACGCACCACTATCTGACCTTCTTCTTCTTTGTTATCTGCCCGCCTTCATCAAGCTGAAGATTCTGGCATCTACAAAGGGGGTTCCAGTTTGTTGTGAGAGTTGTGGGTCAGTTTATGCAGTCAGTGCTCACTACCAAACTGCATGGACAGTGGGCAGGGGAAGTGGGGGCCACCACCCACTATTTCAGACCTCTAATCATACTTTGGCAGGCCCCACTTTGGAGTGTGGTGGGGAGGGTTTGTACTCTAAGCATGGGGTGGGAGGGATGGGTGGGGGAGATGGGGGGGGGGTGGGGAGTGGAGGGTGGATCAGTGGTAGGACTGAAAGTCTACCACCGAGGCTGATTGAACTGCCTCAGGTGGGAGCTTATTGAACTCCTTGGTGGTGCGGGGGAAGAAGGAGTATTTACGATAATTTCTTTCTGCGGCAGGACTCCATGGCGTACTGGTGTACATGAAAGTGCCGAGTGGCGTATCCAGTTTTCAGGAGTCCTGGTGCATGGTTGGGTCTCGATCATGATGTCGCCATGGTGATACTTGTACAGTGTTGTCAGGCGGGTTCTTCTTCGCCGATCTTCCAGTGATGTCCATCTCAGCTGGTCAAGCATTTCTCCCACGCTCGATGTTTGGCGGTAGCGGTTTACTACCCAGCGGGCAGCTCTCCTCTGGATCTTCTCGAGGGACTGTATGTTGTTGTCAGTGTGCGGATCCCACTCTTCGCACGCGCATTCCAGCTGGGGGCGCACCATGGTCTTGTAGGCTTGGTCTTTGATGGCAATGGAGCCGACCTTTAGGTTTCATCGCAGGAAGCCAAGGGTCTTGCTGGCTTTCGTGGCGACGTTGTTGGTTTGTTTCTTCCAGCTGAGGTCGGCGGAGATGGTGACACCGAGGTACTTGGCATCGCTGGAAGACTTCAGTGGATGGTCTCTCAGATGGTAAGTTTTCTGCCATCACTTGCCAAGTGTAGGGCCTCACACTTGTCTGGGTGAAAGGACATCAGCCACTTTCCTTCCCAGTCAGCAAGCTTGTCCAGGTCTCTCTGCAGATCGTGCTGGTCACCGGCTTTGGTGATTGTCTTGTGACAGGCCGTGTCGTCTGCAAAGAGCCGTATGGTGGAAGTGATTCCCTTGAGGAGATCATTGATATAGAGCAGGAAGAGGCATGGGCCGAGGACAGAGCCCTGGGGGACTCCTGACTCTACAGGCACGAAGGTGGAAGTGACACCGTCAACGACAACTGCTTGCCTCCCGTCACTTAGGAAGCTTTGGATCCAGTTGTTGATATTGCCGGTGATTCCATAGTGCTGTAACTTGTCAGAGCCTTTAAGATACACCATTTGTCGTCACCAATGAATTACATCACCTGTAAGATACATCACTGGCCATCACCTGTCAAAGACAAAACTCATCACTACCTCCTAGGTACGCCAATCCACATGGTATCACCTTTGAATTACACCATTATTGTCATTTATAAAGTTCTATCAATTCTCGTCATCTTTAAACAACACTCTTGTTGCCTATAAATTCCACCAGTTGTAGTCATCATCTTTAACAGCACCGCTCCGATACACAGTTTATTCCCACCCTTAAATTACACGTCAAGGCACCTTTAAGCTGCATTGCACGTCGTTACCTTTGGTTTACATCACTTGTCACTTTTAATCTACACCAGTTGTCATGACCATTAAGCCACACCACTCGTTGTCACTTTTTAATTCAACTCTTTGTCCTCAGCCTTCAAACGACACAGATGGTTGTCACCGTTAAAGTACACCATTTGTCAGCATCGTGCGCTACGCCACTTTTATCACACTGAACATATTCTAGTTGTCATTATCTTCTCACTACACGATAGATTTCGCTTTTTAACCACATCGTTTGTTTTTAACTTTAAACTACACCAATTGTCATCG
Organism: Conus betulinus; assembly: GCA_016801955.1. Taxonomy (NCBI): domain Eukaryota; kingdom Metazoa; phylum Mollusca; class Gastropoda; order Neogastropoda; family Conidae; genus Conus; species Conus betulinus. The sequence continues at coordinate 9,333 of JADBJO010011739.1, read as the reverse complement.
CCTTCAAACTGCGCCATTTGTCGTTACCTCTAGACAATGCCATTAGTCATCATCTCGCACACTGTCATTTGCTGGCACCTTTCTACTACAACATTTATCGTCATATTTAAACTTAACCACTCACCACTATCACGCACGCGCACACACACAAGCAAGCAACAACAACAACAACAACAACAACAACAACAACAACAACAACAACAACGATCACCAGCCAAACATTCGTTGTGACAAAATCATGCTTTCCTGTAGCTCTTGTCTGCGAACAGACATCGCGCATAGCGTTGCCCAGTTCCAGTGATGGGTGTTTGATGGAAAGGAATGTGGGGTTAGGCAGGGGAGGGGGTTAGGGAGTTATCTGGAACTATCTGTTACATGATGGGTTACGCATATTGCTAAACAAGGGTGCCCTCTCTCTCTCTGTGTCTCTGTGTCTCTCTGTCTCTCTCTCTGTCTCTCTCTCTCTCTCTCTCTCTCTCTCTCTCTCTCTCTCTCTCTTGTTTCTTCTTCTTCTTCTTCTTCTTCTTCTTCTTCTTCTTCTTCTTCTTCTTCTTTGTTCGTCGTCGTCGTCGTCGTCGTCGTCGTCGTCGACGTCGTTGTTTTCGTCATCTTCTTCGCCTCGTCTTCTTCTTCTTCTTCTTCTTCTTTTTTTCTTCTTCTTCTTCTTCTTCTCTCTCTCTCTCTCTCTCTCTCTCTCTCTCTCTCTCTCTCTCTCTCTCTCTCTCTCTCTCTCTCTCTCTCTCTCTCTCTCTCTCTCTCACGGTCTTTCATGCATACGCACGCAGCGTCATTTTAGTCCCTGTTTGAGGTATGTGTGTTGGAGGGTGGTACTGATGGAAGGTGAGATGTGTCATTCGTTCCTCTCTGTTGATGCTTCATGTCTTTTCACCTAAAGGTATGGATGTTGGAGGGTGGTACTGGTGGAAGGTGAGATGTCATTCGTTCCTCTCTGTTGATGCTTCATGTCTTCTCACCTAAAGGTATGGATGTTGGAGGGTGGTACTGGTGGAAGGTGAGATGTCATTCGTTCCTCTCTGTTGATGCTTCATGTCTTCTCACCTAAAGGTATGGATGTTGGAGGGTGGTACTGGTGGAATGTGAGATGTGTCATTCGTTCCTCTCTGTTGATGCTTCATGTCTTCTCACACCTAAAGGTATGGATGTTGGAGGGTGGTTGTGATGGAAGTTGAGATGTGTCATTCGTTCCTCTCTGTTGATGCTTCATGTCTTCTCACCTAAAGGTTATGTCTGCCACCCTCCTGTGTAGATGGATATTTTCCAATACTACACCGGGTACCCTGTGTTTCTCCTCCTTCTTCTGTCTTTCTTTCTTCTTCTTCTTCTTCTTCTTCTTCTTTCTTCTTCTTCTTCTTCTTTCTTCTTCTTCTTCTTCTTCTCTTCCTCCTCATTATCATCATCAATAGGAGTAGTAGTAGTAGTAGTAGTAGTAGTAGTAGCAGCAGCAGCAGCAGCAGCAGCAGCAGCGAGAGCAGCAGCAGCAGCAGCAGCAGCAGCAGCAGTAGTAGTAGTAGTAGTAGTAATAGTAATATACTGATGATCATAATTGCAACGATGACGATGATGACGATGATAATGATGATGATGATGATGATGATGATGATGATGATGATGATGATGATGATGATGATGATGATGATGATGATAACGATGATGATGATGATGATGATGATGATGATGATGATGATGATGATGATGATGTGATGATGATGATGATGGCGACGACGACGGCGACGACGACGACAAGTATGACGATGCTGATGCTGATGATGCTAATGATGATGATAAGGAGGAGGAGGAGGAGGAGGAGAGGAGGAGGAGGAGTAATTACATATTATGATTTATATCCTTTGTTAGAAACACCAACTCGAAGCGCTTTTCAAATCCATACCATCATTTCCTGTTGCCACCCACCTGGTGTACAATCAGGTCTCATCGAACATTGGAGACAATGGTTCCCCTCTGCCATCTCACCTGGTGTACAATCAGGTCTCATCGAACATTGGAGACAATGGTTCCCCTCTGCCATCTCACCTGGTGTACAATCAGGTCTCATCGAACATTGGAGACAATGGTTCCCCTATGCCATCTCACCTGGTGTACAATCAGGTCTCATCGAACATTGGAGACAATGCTTTCCCTCTGCCATCTTACCTGGTGTACAATCAGGTCTCATCGAACATTGGAGACAATGCTTTCCCTCTGCCATCTTACCTGGTGTACAATCAGGTCTCATCGAACATTGGAGACAATGGTTTCTCTCTGACGTCTCACCTGGTGTACAATCAGGTCTCATCGAACATTGGAGACAATGGGTTTCTCTCTGACGTCTCACCTGGTCTACAATCAGGTCTCATCGAACATTGGAGACAATGGTTTCCCTCTGCCATCTCACCTGGGTGTACAATCAGGTCTCATCGAACATTGGAGACAATGCTTTCTCTCTGACGTCTCACCTGGTCTACAATCAGGTCTCATCGAACATTGGAGACAATGGTTTCCCTCTGCCATCTCACGATGTACAGTTGCTTCTAATTTCTCCCCGCCACTTTCTGGGGTACAAGCATTTCCCATCCAAACATGCAGGAACTGGTTAACCTCTGCTGCTTTGCTGGATGTAATCAGTTTTATAGTTTCCCTCTGCAACCCTTCTTCTGTACAACAATTTTCATGTATGCACGCTTGCACTAATGCGCATTCGTACGTATGCACTTGTATAGTACATATGTGCATGTGTATGTATGTAACCCATGTATGCATATATGTATACTAGCACGCAAGTGCGTACATACTTATGTACGTGCATACTGTCTATATGCGTGTGCGCTTGTAGTCATGTACATCATGTATGCATACATATTATACGTATGTGTGTGTGTGTGTGTGTGTGTGTGTGTGTGTGTGTGTGTGTGTGTGTGTGTGTGTGTGTGTGTGTGTGTAAAATACTGTTGAATGTATGTATGCATGTATATGTGCATGCATGTATGAACATATGTATGTATGTACATATGCACGTACATATGTTTATATGTATGTAACCCGGGGTGAATGAAGCCAGGCAACAACCCCCTGTGGAGACAAGCACTTGGCTGGCAGACAATGCCCAGTTTGGCATAGCAGCCATCTGTCTTTATCTCTCCTGCTGCTGGAGACTGGCTACATTCCAAGTTGGTGCCAGCCTTCTTCCTGCCTTCCCATGGGAATATGTAGGCTGTTACTTGGGGGGATTATCAACAACACTGATTTCCCGTGGAGGCTGTCAGGCTATGGATTGTGGTCAGTGAACAGTGCGTGTGTGAGGCCATTTCCACCCGAAGTGCAGCCCTGGGTTAAGTGTCGGCTGGGATGAGAGCAATTTTGCGTACGCATACATGACAAAGACGCAGATACAGACACACACACACACACACACACACACACACACACACACACACACACACACACACACACACACACACGCACGCACGCACGCACGCACGCACACATGCACGCACGCACGCACGCCGCATGCACGCACACACGCACGCACACACACACACACACACACACACACACACACACACACACCACACACACACACACACACACACACACGCACGCCCACACCTGAACGCGCGCGCGTGCACACTCACACACACACACACACACGCACACACACACACACACACACACACACACACACACACACACACACACAACACACACACACACACAGCCAGACAGACGTACAAACAGAGAGACAGACAGACAGACAGACAGATAACATTTTTTTTCAGACCACAGTCACTCTGATTTACATGTCTGCTAAAGTGATCGGGGTGACCACAAGAGAGAGGATCGGATGGATGTGATTTGTGGACGAAAAAAGAGGATACAGCAAGAAAAGGAATGATCTGAAACTTATTGCGCGTACAGAAAAATGACCAACCAGGGGAGATAATAACCGAAACTATGTTGTCCGTTGCTTTCAGTTCATGGTGTCTGCGAAAATGTCACGTTACAGTTTCAATCAACCTAAGGAGATATTTCTACTGTCATCAAAATGATTTTGATTTTCTTTGTCTGGCTGGCTGGCCGGTTGGTTAGCTGGCTAGCTGTCTCTCTCTATCTCTGTCTGTCTGTCTGTCTGTCTGTCTGTCTGTCTGTCTGTCCCTCTCTCTCCCAGATCAAACCAACAATCATTGATACAGACCGCCATATTAACCCATCAAATCAACAATCAGTCATAGAGACTGTCATATTAATCCATCAAATCACCAAACAGTGATTCAGACCCTCATATTAACCCACCAAATCAACAATCAGTGATACAGACCATCATATTAACCCATCAAATCCACCATCAGTGATACAGACCGTCGTATTAACCCATACAATCAGTGATACAGACCGTCATATTAACCCATCAAATCAACAATCAGTGATACAGACCGTCATATTAACCCATCAAATCAACAATCAATGATACAGACCATCATATTAACCCACCAAATCAACATCAGTGATACAGACCATCATATTAAACTAATCAAATCAACAATCAGTGATACAGACCGTCATATTAACCATCAAATCAAAATCAGTGATACAGACCGTCATATTAACCCATCAAATCAACAATCAGTCATACAGACCGTCATATTAATCCATCAAATCAACAAACAGTGATTCAGACCATCATATTAACCCACCAAATCAACAATCAGTGATACAGACCGTCATATTAATTAACCCATCAAATCAGTAATACAGACCGTCGTATTAACCCATCAAATCAACAATCAGTGATACAGACCATCATATTAACCCATCAAATCAACAATCAGTGATACAGACCGTCATATTACCCATCAAATCAGTGATACAGACCGTCATATTAACCCATAAAATCAACAATCAGTGATACAGACCGTCGTATTAACCCATCAAATCAGTGATACAGACCGTCATATTAACCCATCAAATCAGTGTGATACAGACCGTCATATTAACCCATCAAATCAACAATCAGTGATACAGACCATCATATAAACCATCAAAGCAACAATCAGTGATACAGACCGTCGTATTAACCATCAAATCAGTGAAACAGACAGTCATATTAACCCATCAAATCAACAATCAGTCATACAGACCGTCATATTAACCCATCAAATCAACAATCAGTCATACAGACCGTCATATTAATCCATCAAATCAACAAACAGTGATTCAGACCATCATATTAACCCCACCAAATCAACAATCAGTGATACAAACCGTCATATTAACCCATCAAATCAACGAGCAGTGATACAGACCGTCATATTAACCCATCAGATCAACAATAAATGATACAGGCCGTCATATTAAGCCATCAGATCAACAATCAGTCATACAGACCGCCATATTAACCCATCAAATCAACAATCATTGATACAGACCGCCATATTAACCCATCAAATCAACAATCAGTGATACAGACCGTCATATTAACCCATCAAATCAACAATCAGTCATACAGACCGTCATATTAACCCATCAAATCAACAAACAGTGATACAGACCGTTTACTAACCCATCAAATCAACAATAAATGATGCAGACCGTCATATTAAACCCATAAACTCAACAATCAGTGATAGAGACCGTTATATTATCCATCGGGCAAATCGGCAATCAGTAATACAGGTCGCCATGTTACCCATCTGACAAACTGTCATTTAAGTGATAAACACCGTCGTATTACCCACCACACCAGCAAATCAGCGATACTGGCCGTTATACTACACATCAGACAAAACCACAATCAGTGATACAGGCCGTAATACTACACATCGGAAAAAAAAACCCACAATCAGCGATACGGGCCGTTATATTACACATCAAATAAAACCTCAATCAGTGATACAGGCCGTTATACTACACATCAGATAAAACCACAATCAGTGATACAGGCCGTTATACTACACATCAGATAAAACGACAATCAGCGATACAGCCGCTATACTACACATCAGATAAAACGACAATCAGTGATACAGGCCACTATACTAACACCTCAGATAAAACCACAATCAGTGGTACAGGCCGTTACACTACACATCAGATAAAACCACATCAGTGGTACAGGTCGTCATATTACCTATGGGAGAAACTGACTTTCAGCTATACAGGGCGTCACATTACCCATCAATGTCAACAATCAATGGTGCAGTCCATTCTATTACCCATCAGGCATCTACATGTATTATCTCCTACTTACGAGGTTACTTTTAAGTGAATCAATCATTTACTACTGCTAAATCTACATAACATATACGAAAGGTTCATCTTCATCCGTCCCCTACCACTATACCTCTCACTCTTCTCTCCCATAACCAATACCATTTGTAATTTTCTAGCTTTATCATTAGGGTTTGGTTTGGTTGGTTGTTTTTGGGGGTTGATGAGGTGGTGTCTTTTTTTTTTCCTCCGTCTAATATGACCTAGAGTGGACAGACGTTAAATTTGAAACACACACACACACACACACAACACACCCACACACACACACGCACGCACGCACACGCACGCATCGCACGCACGCACGCACGCACGCACGCACGCCACGCACGCACGCACGCACGAAGCACACACACACACACATACACACACACCACACACAACATAGACACAGAGAGACAAGAAGTGGTCTAGGGAAGTAACTGTGGCAGTTAAACACGCAAAAAAAGACTTGCTGTTCTGTCCCCCCCCCCCCCCCCCCCCTCCCCCCCCCCCACACACTCCACACACACACACAACACACTTCCCCTCCGTCCGTGGATCTCTCTCTGACAGATAGTTCTGTGGACGTGTACTTATTTGTCTTTAGATGGCAGCTATGTTGACATGCACTTGATGTCTTTAGATGACAGCCATTTTAGCATGCACTTGTGTTGTCTTTAGACAACAGCTCTGTGGACATGTACTTGTTGTCTTTAGATGACAGCTCTGTGGACACGATTGTTGTCTTTAGATGACAGCTCTGTGGACATGTACTTGTCTTTAGATGACAGCTTTGTGGACATGTACTTGTTGTCTTTAGATGACAGCTCTGTGGACATGTACTTGTCTTTAGATGACCAGCTCTGTGGACATGTACTTGATGTTGTCTTTAGATGACCAGCTCTGTGGCCATGTACTTGTTGTCTTTAGATGACAGCTCTGTGGACATGTACTTGTTGTCTTTAGATGACAGCCTCTGTGGACAGTACTTGTTGTCTTTAGATGACAGCTCTGTGGACATGTACTTGTCTTTAGATGACAGCTCTGTGGACATGTACTTGATGTTGTCTTTAGATGACAGCTCTGTGGACATGTACTTGTTGTCTTTAGATGACAGCTGTGTGGACATGTACTTGTTGTGTTTAGATGACAGCTCTGTGGACATGTACTTGTTGTCTTGGATGACAGCTCTGTGGACCTTTACTTGTCTTTAGATACAGCTCTGTGGACATGTACTTGTCTGTCTATGACGCTCTGTGACACGTACGTGTTGTCTTTAGACGACAGCTCTGTGGACATGTAACTTGTGTTTAGATGACAGCTCTGTGGACATGTACTTGTGTTTTAGAGTGACAGCTCTGTGGACATGTTACTTGTCTTTAGATGACACAGCTCTGTGGACATGTACTTGGTTGTCTTAGGATGACAGCTCTGTGACATGTACTGTTGTCTTTAGATAACAGCTCTGTGGACATGTGCTTGTTGTCTTTAGATGACAGCTCTGTAGACACGTACTTGTGTCTTTAGATGACAGCTCTGTGGACATGTGCTTGTTGTAGTGGAGACAGCTCTGTGGACATGTACTTGTCTTTAGATAACAGCTTTGTGGAATGTACTTGTGTGTCTTTAGATGACAGCTCTGTGGACATGTACTTGTTGTCTTAAATGACAGCTCTGTGGACATTGTACTTGTCTTTAGATAACAGCTTTTTTGGACATGTACTTGCTCGTTTGTCTTTAGATGAACAGCTCTGTGGACATGTACTTGTTGGTCTTTAGATGACAGCTTCTGTGGACATGTACTTGATGTCTTTAGATAACAGCTTTGTGGACATGTACTTTGATGTTGTCTTTAGATGACAGCTTCGGTGGACATGTACTTGTCTTTTAGATGACAGTCTGTGGACATTTCCTATTGTCTGTCTTTAGATGACAGCTCTGTGGACATGTACTTGTTGTCTTTAGATGACAGCTGTGGTGACATGTACTTGTTGTGTTTAGATGACAGCTCTGTGGACATGTACTTGTTGTCTTTAGATGACAGCTCTGTAGACAGTACTTGTTGTCTTTAGATGACAGCTTCTGTGGACATGTACTTGTTGTCTGTGGATGACAGTTCTGTGGGACATGTTACTTGTGTCTTTAGATGACAGCTTGTGGACATGTACTTGATGTTGTCTTTAGCTGAGACAGCTCTGTGGACATGTACTTTGTCTTTAGCTGACCATTCTGTGGACATTTACTGGTTGTCTTTAGATGACAGCTCTGTGGACATGTACTTGATGTTGTTTTTAGATGACAACTATATGGACATGCACCCACTTGATGTTATCTTTAGATGACAACTCTGCGGCATGATACTTGATGTTTGTATTTAGATGACAACTCTATTGACATGCACTTGATGTTGTCTTAGATGACATACTCTATTGGACATGTACTGATGTGGTCTTTAGATGATAACTCTATGGACATGTACTTGATGTTGTTTTTAAATGATTAACTTTTTGGACATGTTACTTGTTGTCTTTAGATGACATCACTGCGAAAATGTGATTTTTTTCTTTGTAAGTTTCACGATGTTACTGTAAGTGTCTGTAGCTAATATTCACCGATGCGATGTATCTCTAGGTGTTCAATGATTGTAATGTAAATCATCTTTTGCTTACATTACGAGTTGCGGTGGAAGTATAATTGTCACTCTTAGACAATATCTCGAGTGTGCTGTAAGTCCTGCGTACATGACATATGATTGTTATTAGTCCTTCAAGTGACGTCACAATAGAAATGGGTGACCGTCTTTAGGTGAAATCACGACACAAGTATAATTGTAATTCAGGCCATTTGTCATGACAACAAATGTACTTTTCTTTGGTGACACCACAATGTAAGTAATGTCCTTTCGATGACAATCAGATAGAAATTGTATTGTCGTGGGTGACATGATAAAATGCAAGTTGTCTTTAGGGAGATATGACTAAGTGTATTTTCTTAGTTGACATAACGTATCAGTAAATTGTCTTAGGGACGTATGAACATGATGTAACGTATTTAGGTGACATCATGATA